>NXFV01001789.1:0-72705 GCA_002803225.1 Gamarada debralockiae
ATACAGGCTATACCCAATTAGGCAGTTTCCAACCAACAACACCTTACTAATCTTTATCGAACGTAAAATTCATTCGGATTCGGGCTGTCGCTGACGGTTTCGCTCGCAACGAAGATGCTTTTATGCAAGTTGGCGTACTTACTCGCTTCTGCCCCTGAAAGTGGGTACCCATATTACGCTCCAATCAGTTGCCAAGTCTTCATTCACGTTGAAATGGACTCACTGAGTACGTAGTTCCGTAAGGAATCGCCAGCCCCGAAGTCGTATTGGTCGCTACAACATTGGCGAGTTCGAGTTCAGGAGTTCTGAATAGAATACCAGCGGCGCGCATTTGGAAGCGTGTGTCGCCATCGTCTGACACGACGGGGCCGGTGAGATCAGGACACGGAATGCCGTCAGTTGGATCTGACGTGAGGCAGTCTGTTCCATAGAAGAAGTTTGCTGTGAAGCTTGGCTCGAACTGCAGACCGTCGAGTTAGCTTGGTATACTTGAATCAACGGAAGCTAGACCTGCGACTTACACCGGATTCCGACCTCAAAGTCGAGGAAGTCACGTATCCTAGACCAATACTGCCTCCTCTAGTACTGAGATTCTGTCAGATGGGGAGAAAAGTCTGTAGAATAGAATCTAAGGTAGGAGGAGACTAAATACATGGGAAATGAGGTGTGGAGCCAAAAAGAGGTGCCTTAGGCAGTAGTTCATCTGACAGATTCCCCAAGTCGATCTGTTTACCGAAGTGAGCCAACCAACAAGGTTGAAAAGGGGGGAGATTCTTGTTGGCAATTTCTTGGGACAAGAAACGTAAAGTCGCAGCTGTTGGAAAAAATTTCCCTGCGCAAGGAGTGGCCATCGATTTTTATATCTCATGTTGACAAGGCTCCCGAGTGACCAGAGACGAATGCTTTTGCAACACGAATGGAAATTGGTGAGCGATTGCAGCTTGCAATGACATCTCCTTCGACATTTAAACTTCAATTTCAGGGAAATGAAAATATCGGAGAGCCATCCTATGAAAAAGGGTGCAATCCCATCAGTCACTTGACAGGGCGAATTGGTCGCTTAGGAAGGGACCTACATTTCAGAAGCGGGGTGTCATCCCTGCAAAGGAAGTGAGAGGCTGAACGCTTTATAATCGAGATACCTACGGCTTGATAAATTAATGAAAGACACTGTCAAAACCCCCTACTTCCGTCCCGCATCACGATAGTCCTTCAACACTGATTCTCTCTCGCCGGTGTACTTGGTCAACTTCATCCACTCGCCCACGCTCTTCACTCTCGTTGGCAGAATCTCATCCAACAAATCATAGTCCCGAATCAAAACACTCGCCTTCCATGTGTTCCAGAACCCCGAAAAGTTCTGACGGTACGACTGCAGGGTTGGATCATTATTGTCAGCTGAATGTCCCACCTTCGCATCCGGCGTAGGAAACAGCGGTAGCTTGAAGTATTCGTCCAATGTAATATCCTCGAACCTTGCTTTCTTCCCTGTCACCTCCGTGAATGATTTTGCGACGCTCTCCCAGCTCACTTGCTCAGTTGCAATCTTCAAATTCATCCCATTTGCCCTCTCCGGATGATCAAACAACCACTTTGCGTATAGTCCCAAATCATCCAAATAAATCATGGGAGGTGTACCACTCCCGACTGGCGCCTTAAAGACGTACACCTTCTCCCCATCAACGACCTCAGGGAACGGCGCAAGAAATTCGGAAAACATCTCGATGTACATGCAACTGGTGAGTACGCTCCACTTCATTGCACCTTCCTTGCCTTGCGCACTGATCCAGTCGGCGACTTTGTTCTTGCCATCGAAATGGCCTGTTCTGAACTGTGGCTTCCATCCGGAAAGTTTGTAGGAAGAATCGAGATTCGCCCAGACAAAGTGCTTGACGCCAGACTCGGCGGCGATCTCGAACATGCGGATGCCCCAGTACACTTCTGCTTTTTCGCCGATGGCGAAACCGTTCGTGTTAACGAATGCGAGGTCGACGTTTTGGAAGACGGAGTGGAGAGTCGCTTCGTCATAGGCGTCACCTTCGATAATAGTCACGTCGGGGAGAGCGGCGAGCTCAACGGCTGCGGATGAGGTTGCGGTTCTGGTTAGGACTTTGATGATGTATTTACCATCTTTAGCAAGATCTAGGAGAGTTCAGCGGTGGTAAAAACAAGGGGAGATAGGCGAAAGTCAGCTTACTCTTCACGACCGGCACACCCTGAGCACCTGTTCCACCGATTGCCAAAACGGTCTGCTTGGGAAATGCCATTATGATTTTGAAGTTGATATCGTGCGCTAGGGCCTTGATGATGATTTTAGAAGTAACTGATGTGACGGTGAAATGGACTGGAATGTTTCAATGGGTTCAAAATTGATACTGGAATGCTGGTGGTTGAAGAGAGAGTAAATTGTGGGTTCCTGGTTCTAAATACCTTTTAAATAAAGCAATGCGCTCGAATAATAATCAAACTCATATTGGGTCTTTGATATTCCGCAGAAGCACTTTGCTTTGTCATCAATCATGTCGCAGTGCGTTTGTTCACAATTGAACGAGCTACGTACGTAATTGAGGTGAGGCGTGGCCCCACCGAGGCTTCAAGCGGCCGAGTAATCAATCAACGCGTGATTTCAAATCCCGCCAGCTTAATCGCGATCGCACATACAGTAAGACGAATGAGATATTTCAGGAAGGCGGGGTTAAGGGTTTGGGCTTTATCGGATAAAAAGTGAAAGCTTAATTCGGGGTTATCAAGTGCAGCTGCCAAGACATGGTGACGACGGAGGTGTTGCTTCCAGTTCTCAGACACTTGTCCGCATTTTGCAGCCGCACCCGCCCGGCACTCTTTCATTCGCCGCAACGGCAAGTCCGCTTGCGACTTTCAGTAGGCAGCTTGATTAGTCTGATTGCAGATGCTACGGTCGTAACATCTCCAACACCGCAAATTATTCATGGGATTTCAGGTTAGAGGCCTTGTTTCGGGCTCTCAAATCTAGATGAATAGATATTTTGAAATAGCTGATTGGGTTACTGAACAAATAAGTCGGGGCATTTAAACGTCCGTTACGCAGCTATTGTCTGCTTCAGGCAGCGGATGGGCTATATATCTCCACTTTGCCTAATCTTAATACTTTGATCATCATCAACAATCAATCATCTCTCACTATCACATTCAAACAACACTATCCATCAGAGCAACCTAGTCTTTCAACTTCAGTTATCCCAACTAATTCATCAGTCAAACCATCATCGCATTTGCCAATTTGACTCAGCAAGAACCAGCAACCACAATCAACATGTCTTCCTCAGCCAACAAAGTCGCTAACTTGTTAGCCAAGAACTTGTACGATGATGTACCCTCTATATCTCACTTGCAAAGCTAACATAACTGATAGAAAATATGCCGAGACCTACAAATCGCCCCCTCTCCTGAAGCAAGGTATTATGAAGGCCAAGGAAATGGGCAAGACAGGAACTGTCATCAGTAAGCTCCCTGCATACCTGACCTCCCACAATGTACCTCGAACTAACACTTGTCTAGTTTCCTGCAGCGATCCCCGTATTGTGCCCGAGCAATTCTTGGGCCTCGACTTTTCCGAATGTGCAATCATTCGTAATGCAGGAGGGAGAACCCAGGACGCGATGCGCTCGATCCTTGCTCTTGACGCTGTGGCAAAGCTGGGAACTGTGGTTGTCATTCACCACACGGACTGTGGAATGAGCCATACAGATGAGGATGGATTCGAAGCAGCCACAAAAGCCAGACATCCTGCCATCGCTGCGAGCCAGCCAGGATATATTTATGGAGCGATTTCGGAGTAAGTTTGAACTCCAAAGTGGATGACGGACACTTGTACTGATTTTCATTCAGTCCTGAGAAGACTATCCTCGAGGATGTAAAATATCTCAAGAGTTTCCCGTCGTTGACGGAGAACATGAATATTGTTGGACTTGTGCTTGACACTCACACCGGTGTGCTGAAGCAGGCAGTGTAAGCTGGTAGCTTCACTATGGAGGATTTCTCTTGACTGTGTTATTAGATTTCCTGTGTTACGAAATAATAATGCAGTCCAAGATTCAAGCTAGAAGATCCGCACCTGTGGCACTTGATTAGCTGAATGATAGGCTTCTATCTGAAAGGACCTACCCCAGACATGGATATCATCATGTGAAGCAGCGATTTTCTGTGTCGGGGAAGTATTATCGGCTAGATCGCCATTCACATAATGCTCGAGAATGAATCTCGAAGGATCAAACCTTGCGGCCAAATCTCAGTTCATCCATCATTTCGCGATGCAAAGAATTGCCAGTAATCGAATCTGCTTCCCATTATGTGCCTGCCAACTGCCCAATAATTCTCCTATCCTTTGTGTCGCAAATAATCATGGCCCGGCACTTGTGTTTCAAAATCATGTGTCTCGAATGACGAGTGATGCATGTGTCACTTCGGGTCTTCGAAAAAGAAGAAACAGTAGTGATCAACGAGCTCTTTACCGTGATCAAGATGAGAGAACGTATTGAAGACTTTATCAGTGTCCGGTATGTGAAGGAGCTAGATTTTATCAGCTTAGTTACAGGATGGTGAGGAAGGAGAGGCATGAACCCCCCTTAGGAAGAATTAAAGTTGGAAGTTCGTTACGTAAATTATAACGTGTCCTAATCTGTACACAGAAGCGGGAACTATTGCAAGTCAGCAATCATATACAGAAAAATGGAACCGGAGAAGTCATCAAGAGTTGATCACGTGAGTGAGTGAAACACCAACCTTTCTTGAATCGTTGGATTTTTCCTACAGGTCTTTGTTACCTTGGGACCGTAAAAAGCCATCAGTAGAGGCTCTTTAGAAAACACTGACAAGGAGGCTCTCGAGCATACGAAGTTAAATTTGAGCTGCAAAGGATTCCAATTTGGAAGCTCCGCAGCATCGCTCGTCTCAGCCCGCCGTGCTTCCCTCCAATCCAAAGAAAACAGAAATCCATCAACGGGGTCATTGAAAGTCAGACATCGTCAACCGCCGGAAGCGTCCATCAGTTCATAGATCTAGAAGCGCCTGGCAACGTCTTCAAGGCGTACTTTAAATCTGCTTCGGATTCGACTTCGAAGGCAGCACCTCCAAACGCGTCCTCGCCGCCTCTCTCTGGACAATACATGAATAGATCTGGGCTATAGCTGCGATAATATATCTTTTTGCCGACTCGCTTCTCTTCAGTGAATTCAAAATTGAGCAGGAAGTCGTTTGCATTGTCGATATCGACGCGTTTGTAGAATGCGTGCACTGGTCGCTCTTCTTTTCTAGCGTTGCAGATGGCATGCTGCTAGTCGGCGGGAACACTTAGACAACAATTAGAATTTGGGAGAGGCACAAATAACTTCAATTTCAGGTGAGACCGTTAGAATTCCTCTGAAATTCGACGGACGTTTGACATAACACATCCTCGACCTGATCATCGTGTCGCATTACGTGTCAAGTCACGCTGATAAAGAGGGTAATTTCCGTGGACGATCGGGGCATTCTCCTGTTGTACAGGGTGAATAAATGTTCACTGAGGGTAGCGCAACTAGTGCCGCTTTTACTAAATTGAAGCTATTTAGAACTTTGTATACATTCCATTGGTATCAATAACAGTCTGTGTAATAGCTACGGGTAGCTAGAGGGAAACAGGAGGGAGCACAGTGTATCAGAGAAGTAGCAGTGTGGTAAAAGAGACAATAATGGTTATATTCGTGGTAGTTGAAAAGAGGTTCCGAAGTACTTATACGCTTGTGAGTAAGAAAACTCAAGCTTGCCTTTCTCCAAGTAAGGTCGATAGCCCTTACTTATACCCAATTCCTGGCTCCTAGCTCTAGTAGCAGCCATACTCGCTATTAGCCTCATATAAGCTAAGATGAGCGTTTCTGATTCCTTTAGAGGTCAGCGAGGCCTAGATCTCCAGCTCCCAGGTCACCTTGTACTGTACCCTATGGCTTTCCCTCAGGGCTTCCACAGGTCTATATCAACCCCTTCAAGTTCCTCCAAGCCTAGACTACTCCTTCAAGGCCTGGGTCTTATTCTAGTCCTTCGAGGCTTCTGATCTTCAGAACTTCCGCGAGTCTAGATTAACTCCTTCAAGGTTGACGCATTTGTTGAGCCAGGGCTCAGAATTAGCGTAGTTCCGAGTTCGATCTTAGCGCCATCACATAGGTCTCCGGAAAGGGACAAATCGTGAGTGCTGAGGAGTCCTTTTACTCCTATTATAAGACCTAAGCAAGAGTTGGTACAGATGCGTTGCCAATCGTTGAAGCGAATTATGCAAAGTTAACAAGAAGATCTATCACGAGGTTGTTCTGCGGACGCTCAGAGGTGTCAAGTCACTTGGCATATTGAATATTGTTCCGCAGGTGTCTTTCGCGAATAAAGGTGGTAAGCTCAAGAAATGCATAACCATACGCCCTCCAGAAAGTTGCCTTATACAGGGAAATTGTAGGATCACTTTCTTGGGTCCCTCGCTGGGACAGTGGAAATATACACCATGTGCTCGGCGATCTAAATTCGATCTTTAGAGCAACAGCGAACTCCTCGTCCTCGCTGCGCTTTTCAAAATCGATGTATAGCCTGGGCGTCGAGGGTTTAAAGATTGAAGTCGTAGAGCGTTGCTCGAAAAGTCTCCGCAGTGAAGACTTCGGCTCCCCACTGGACTCAACTCCATCTAGTGAGGCAGAGAGCAAATTGATCAAAGGCATTTGGTCCACCATTTATGGGTACTCGGACTTTACCCAGACAGAACCCTACCCCAAAACCGAGGAGATCACAGTTTGCGCATACTTTTAACTTTGACAGCGAGTGTCTTGCCCTGGCGCAAAACCTCAAACTGTCGCAAGAATCGTACTATAAGGTTCCCAGTACGGAGTGGATGGCACACGGAGCCGCCTTCCTACAAAGAGCTTTCGAAAATGCGAATATAAGCAGCGGCCTTCAGCAGCAGACAGCAAGTGGGAGCGCAAGCAAGTGGGTTCGTTCAGCGGCAACGGTGTGCCCTAATCGGATACTTGTTCGCACTTCGAAGGATATTATGCCTTATGCCCAGTTTTTGGGCAAGAAGGAAGATATTATATGTCTTCTCTTTGGCAGGAGCACCCCATCTCGCCCAAGCCAAAGGAAGACCATCACTTCCCGGCAGGCGAGCGTACGTTCATGGCTATATGAATGGTGAAGAAGTGGAAATGATGTGGAGAGGCAAACTCGCCAAAGAGCTCCCCACTCTCCTTTGACTAACGTGCAATAGAAACCTTACAGTTCTCGAGGCCGCCCTACCCGTGGTGATATCTCGCTTAAGAAAGGGGGAAACGTGGTGCCATTTCAGAGGTTTTGCACCAATTGTTGGTTGGAACTGCCTAATCAAGTATAGCCTGTATTTTCCCCTCTTTTGTGATATAAGAGAGCTCTTCCCCTCCTTGTATTTCAGCTCCTTAGATATCAGCTAGGTCTAGAAATGCCACTATATTTCGCCCCCAAAATACAGCTCAACTGACACCAATTAACTTGAACAGGATTAAGCGCATACTTGCATACAGTTGATAAAATCAACTGCTATAGTGTGGTATTTTTATAATAGAAAAGGTGGTCCCAGGAGGAGAACAATGGGTAATAAACGTGTGGTGCCTCCTGCGAAGTTGTGGATGTAAGCGGCGAATTGGACTGGCCGCAGCGCAGAAAGCACTTCGACGATTCTACCACAGAAGTTGAGCTTACTCCTATCTTATATTCTGCCGTTGCCGATACCTCCTTCTACAATAGAAGCTCTGAGCGAGGGCTGATCTTGTTCGATTAGGAAAAGGTAGAGTCTGAAGATAACCTCTCGAAATAGTACACAAGTAGACACTTCCATCCCCGACATTTCCCGCAAGATGGTTGCCGGCCCGAGCGACATCCACATTCCATTACCATTCTGCCTCGCTAATTGTGAAGGCGTCACCTATTTAACTTTCTATTCCGCCTCTTGGATAGTTTGTGATGAGTAATGCCTCGCGGGACGAGTATATCTCAATGATCAGCCTCCAAGGTGGCTGCGGGGGTTTTGAAAGCCCGACACACAACTTATCATACAGATCTCACCAAGTGGATTCCCTTTTCTAGATACTGTGATCAAGTTTGAAGCCGCGTTTTTGCCGCAAAGATGTTGTCGTAGCTGGCCCTCAGAACATACTCGGTGATCCCGGGTCTCCGAGTCGTGACTGGTTTTGCTCTTTTATGTCAAGCAGAGATCAGCATTGCATTTACATAGCAGTGCATGATGAGTCGGGGATGTACGTAGAGACTACGGGATAGGTCTGTTGGTGCCTCCTGATTGGCATATCGTACTGTTTAATTTGTTTGGAATCATCTTTGGCAAGTCACAGGAATTGAGAATAAAAGTCTTTGTATTCCTGGATCCGATGGTCCGCGAACAAGTTGAAAATTGGATTCGAGTGTTCGTACTTCTCATATTGCTAAGTCTTTCTCTAGTCTCCTATTACTTACTAACAGTGTCCAACCCATAGAGTGAGCAAGAACCTAATACATGTCTCAATACTACTGCAAGGAGAAGTCACAAAATCCATAGGTAGTTCAAGTCAGGAGGGAGTTGAGAAGAAACAGACGGCAAATCGATCGAGCTTGTATGCGTTGCCGGATGCGCAAAACGAAGGTGCGTCACTATTTTCTCTACGCGCGTCCCAACAAAAATCACTCTCGCCAGGGGATGGAATAAAGCCTTGTACACGATGCACGGAGCCTGACGACGTTTGCGAGTTCTTGAAATGTGCAAAAGAAACAAAAGGGTATTCACAGGAATGCGTGCTTAGCCCCAACAAAGCATTCAAGAGTTCACACCTGAGGTTGAATAATTACAGTAAAACCTCGTTATAAGGATACTTGATATAAGGATACCCTACTAAAATCCTTGGTAATAAGGATCGATCCTCTGGTCCCGCAGGGATTATTTTTGGTGAAGCCTACCAAAAAGCTAAGGATATCCTCTTGATATCCTTAATTTTTCCCGGTCCCAAGGGTATCCTTATATCGAGTTTTTACTGTACGTCGACCATATACAAGAACAGAATGAAAAGTATAAGACTGCAATGAGAATACTGTATGCGAAGAATCGCCACAGTGATAGTTTAAATAAGATTGGTAGGAGAAGAAAATCAGAAAATGTGCCTCTTGTGCACGAGATACTGGATGGTCTTCGAAATCACGCTTTCAACGACCGCTCACGACAGTGACAGTAAGGGGAAGAGCCTTAAAAGAGGAAGTCCAGTTGCCGAAGAAATGTTAAGTACCGCCTCTTTTCCAATGCCATCACCTCTCGACCTTGGTTCAGGTTGCTTCGATATTCCATTCGGTAGCACGAGTGATCCGATAAGTAATTGCGATTCTTTCGTAGGACTTAGATTCATGACACATCCTCAGCCTGTGTCTTTTGATATAGCCCCTGTCGTTCGCGAGGCAGGTCTTGCTTGTACATTAGGGGCAGTTTCTGCAGTCAACGTAGCAACCAGGTGTGAAGAGACCCCAAGCTTCGTGTCGTCCCAGTTTGCGTTGTCCAAGTTTGCGTTTAATTTTCACCAACAAAGTGACGGCTTTCAGTGGGACACTTCACATCTCGCACATGGTCTCGAGGGTGGGACACGAGTCATGCGGCGTGTTACGACCCGATTTTCTGGGGATTTGAAACCCCATACGATGTAAAGAGTCGGATTGAATTACCATCGCGAGATTCCACTGATGTCATTGCAAGGTCTAGGCTCTAGATCACGAGAAGCTTAGATTTCCAAGAGTTAACTGGTTGATGTGGCCTTGCGCCCTCGACCTATATGGCCAGCTTGCTTCCGGCGGGTCAAGTCTTCACCCGGCAATTATCCACGCGCGGGGGGAAATGATTCGATCTGCATGGTGGAGCCACTCTGTCCCGTTCCCGGCCACATTTGCATCTGACGATCTGAATGCGCGATTTTTTCTCTCTATGCGCGATTTTCAGGATCTGTACAGTAGGAATCACACTCATGCTGCCTGTAAGTCTGAATATTGAAGTGAAACTGGCTTTGATTTCCAAACGAATCACAGTGCTCCCATCCATGGATCGCTGAAAAATAGTGAGCTATGATTGGTTTGGACACCAAGGCGAGTCTAACCTCCGTACTCAGACTTAACGCGGCACGAGTACCTCAGATAGCCATAGCTATAGCTACGATGTGCCCTCGCCTTTTCTTACTGCGGGACTGCTTTTACAGTCAGCAATACAAAGTCAATGTGGTATAGGAGACCCAAGAAGCCTGGAAAGTTCCAAATCGAGACAAAACCTTACGACAGTTCGAAGCTAGGGGTATTCCATCCATCACTTTTCCGCCATGGACCGCGAAAAGGATCTTCCGGGGGACAAGCCCTTGCCCACCAATGGTTTAGGAGAGAACATTGTGGAGACAACTCAGAATCTCACCCATAGTGGAGGCCACAGGATTCAATTTATACCAACAGCGAAGCCAGAACGCGGTAGGCCTGTTAGTGGTAAAGAGGATGCCTTGAACTTTGTTGGCCCGATTACACGGCAACGATCTCAAAGCGTTTCTTCAATCCCTCCAGTTCTCTCTGAGAAGGAAAAACATCGTCGTAAGAGCGAAAAGGAGGATGAAAAGAAGCATGTGAATATCGATGAGCACCTCATGGTTCACCGGGATGTGGCAGAAAGATATAAGACGAGAATCAACATGGAGAAGCCTGAAGAATCCTTGGGTTTGACTGGTCAACAAGCTGAACAATTGCTTCATGAGCATGGCCCCAATATTTTAACCCCTCCGAAAAAGAAACATCCATTACTCAAGTATTTGGAATACCTCTCCAGTCTATTCAACTTGTTGTTGATTCTGGCAGGTATTCTGGAATATCTTTTGCTTGGTATTAACTTCAAGAACAACATTCAAAATGTAAGTATCGTATCAATGTCTTCCTTAGAGAGTGACCAACGGGTCGTGTGTGCATTTACTAATTTACGCTTTAGACTTATTTGGGTGCCATCCTTATTGCTGTTGCGTTCATCAATGCATTTATCGAATTTTACCAGCAGCAAAAGTCGCAGGCTCTGTTGGAGTCATTCCTCAGCATGATTCCAGCGAAGTGTATGTGTCTTCGCGATGGCAAGTTGGCACAGCGAGAGGCTTCTTCCCTGGTACCAGGTGATGTGGTTTTTGTTCGCATGGGTGACAAGACTCCGGCCGATATCCTGGTGTTTTCTGCCTGGGATTGCAACGTGGACAACTCGTCCTTGACTGGTGAATCCGAACCTCAGGAACGCACAACGAACAATGACATGGAGAGTCCCCTGGAAGCTACAAATCTCATGTAAGTAATCGGGGAGCAATTTTTCTCTTATTCGAGACCGTTTCATAGGCTTTTACTCTTAAATCATATCTCAGGAGCAGTTACTCCGGAGTCTTTCTAATGAAGTATATGCTGAGTCACCGATGTTCTGCAGGTTTAATAGCACCTTGGTGGTTTCTGGCGAAGCCTACGGGATCGTTATTCGAACCGGTGATAGCACAGTGCTCGGTCAAATTGCACGTCTCACGGCTGGTGAAGAAAAGACGACATCTCCTCTGACTCATGAAATCAACAATTTTGTAAAATTAATTGCGGCCATCGCCAGTATGTATTTCCCGTAGCAATCTATTTCCTTTTTGTGTCGGACATCGCGTGCGTTATAAGCAATTCTGCCTCACAGAGGATGTCTTTAGAGTGAAGACAGTTTTCAGAACTTATAAAACCTCGCTTGACTCTCTCTTACTTCCTAATCAAGCAACTGCTGACTCTGAAACTTCAAAGTCGTGACTGCCATCATCTTTTTTGGCATTGCTTTCCCCGTCAACAACAATAATGTTTCTTTGGCCATCAACTTTGCCATTGGCATCTTTGTTGCTTGGGTGCCTGAAGGTCTACCTGCCACTGTTACCATGCTCTTGACCATTGCTGCCAAGAGAATGGCCAGCCAAAATGTCTTAGTAAAGCATTTGCAAGGTGTAGAAACTTTAGGAGCTATCACATTACTCGCCACTGACAAGACCGGTACCTTGACCAGAAACCAGATGACCGCTACGAATATTTGGACTTGTGGTAAGCTCTATGAGGCTTCCAACCGTGCCGGTGCCGAAAAGGCAGTTGCAGGACTCGACAACCCCGGTGTGATCAACATTTTATACATCTCCACCCTCTGTTCCCGAGCCAAATTTGATCGGACTGACGTGCCCATAAAGAAGCGTGAGATCCTGGGTGATGCTACGGAAACTGGTCTCATGCGCTACGCTGCTGAACAACTTAACAACTTCGACAGCCTTGCTGCCGAATACCCCAAGGTTTTTGAGTTGCCCTTTAATTCTGACACAAAGTGGCATATGAGCATCCACAAGAAGTCCCACGGCAACGGTCCCTTGACACTCTACATCAAGGGTGCTCCCGAAAGGGTGTGGCGTCTCTGTAACCGCATTCTTACCGGTCCCGACGGCCAGTGCGTTGAATTGACAGACGAGTACAAGAAGGCCTACGATGAAACCTATGAGCACATGGCCAGTCAAGGGCATCGTGTGTTGGGCTTTGCCGAAATGCTGTTGCCTGGTGACCAATACCCCGAGGACTTTGCTTTTGATAAGAAGACCAAGAACTATCCTCTGGGCGGTTTCGTCTTTGTTGGTCTCGCTTCCCTTCAAGATCCCCCTAAGCATGGGGTCCGTGAAGCCATTGGATGCTGCCGTGCCGCTGGTATCAAGGTGATTATGGTAACTGGTGATCATCCTTTGACCGCCGAAGCCATTGGTCGCAAGATCAATTTGATGCTCAGCGATACCAAAGCCATGGTAGCCAAGCGCAAGGGTCTGACCCTCGAAGAAATTAGCGAAGACGAATACAAGGCCATTGTGATACACGGTGACCAAATTGACAGCTTAACTGACGCAGAGTGGGACAATATCTTTTGGAAGGATGAAATAATCTTTGCCCGTACTTCCCCCAAGCACAAGTAAGTTATTCGGGGAGTAGAACGTTTCCTCCAATCCAATTTTTTTGAGCTGGAGTTATGAACCATGTTGCAGGAGCCTAGCCTTTCAAACAGAATGAGCGATTACTGACCCCGGATCTTCTAGACTGGAAATTGTGCGTCGAGCTCAAAGCATGGGACATATCGTGGGCGTCACTGGCGATGGTGTCAATGATTCTCCCGCCCTCAAGAAGGCTGATTTAGGTATTGCCATGAACATGTCCGGCTCTGATGTCTCCAAGGAGGCAGCTTCCATGATTTTGTTAGACGACAACTTTGCAAGCATCGTTAATGGTATCGAAGAAGGTCGTCTCATCTTTGTCAACCTCAAAAAGTCGATTCAGTATACCATCTCCCACTCCACGCCTGAGGTCATTCCGAATCTGCTCTATGGTTCGTCTTCTCGGATTCCTTTCATCCTCTTGCAGACCGTTTCAGTAGTCGCGAAGAGGTGTTCATCAGATCCTCACTTCTCCTGAACCAAATTGATACTCTTAATCCTTTCCAGAAGAAGCTATGCTGACTCCGAGATCATGAATAGTCATCGTACCCATTCCACTTCCTCTATCTGCAATCTTGATTTTGGTAATCGATCTCGGTTTTGAACTCATTGCTGCTCTATCCTTTGCCTGGGATCCACCGGAGACCAAAGAAGGCTTGATGAAGTTGCCTCCACGTAAGCCAGTAACGCCCGAAACCAGCAACATCTTCCGCCATCGAGCCCTGCGTCGGACGCAATCTCATTTCGATGAAGAGGCTGGCATTGTTATCTCTCCCGAGGACCAAACCAAAATACAAAAGTTTCTGTACAAAGTGCATCAACTCTTCACCAAGGAGTTCTGGGTGGATAGATTTGAAAACACAGGTGCCGAAGTGTTGGTGGATGGGCCTCTCCTTTCCTGGGCCTATCTCGAGATCGGTTCAATTGAAGCCGTTGGTGCGTTGACGGCTTTTTTCGTTGTCATGTACCGTCGAGGCATTACTCCATACGATGCCCACATTATGCAGAAGGGAGCCGGTCCCCCCACCAAATATTGGACTAAGGATGCCGAACCTTACAAAGGTATTAACGGACGCACGCAAGTCGACATTTTGGCCGAAGCGCAATCCATGTGTGAGCAAATTTTTTCATGACATTTGATGAGTTCTACCCCAGAGTTCTACTCTGAAAGAGATATCTGGAGTAAACTATTGCCTCAGAACTCTCGAAACTCTCGAAACTCTTCTTTGCTAAGACTTTATCCCTTGTTAAGCATATGCTAACTCTTGGGGCTTTGCAGACTATTGGTCCATCATGACGATGCAAATGTTCAACCTCTTCGCTTGCAAGACTCGTCTCACCCTTCCCTTTGGAAAGTACATGTTTGCAAACCATGCGACTTTCTATTGCATCCTTGCTGGATCCTCATTGGCTACCTTCATCATTTACACCCCAGGCGTTGAGACAGTATTCAAAACCAGCCGCAGCCTCATTCCTCTCTACTGGCTTGTTCCAATGGCATTCGGCTGCGTTCTGATTGGTTATGCCGCACTGCGTATGATCATCCGGCGCAAGACGAGGCCCATCAAATGGAATCCAGAAATCGGGGGCCTCCTAATGTATCCGACCATTCGTACCTCTCGAACCTTGTCTATGTCGAGCAGATAGAGAATTCCGCAGGATGTGGTTCAGGCACCGTATACAGCTAGAGTGGGGTTTATGGGCAGAGAAGCTTTCATAGTACTGAACTATCTTTGGAAGGAGGAAGGGCAATGAATTTCGCTGATGTGGTGACTTAAGTTGAGTAAGGTGATTACTCGACGAACTTCTCTAAAGGGCACCATATGCCGAACTTTTTCCTGCAGCATCAGCATTTTCCATTTTTAGTTATCTCTCCCTTAACATACACGAGGATGGAAATGCCAGCTCGTCGATTAGTAATTGAAGAGAGCTTGTCCAAGGGAGGAAGATCCCGAGGTTAATTGTTTACTTAGCGAGATCTCAAATGACAAAAGTCTTCAAAGAAAGTCAAAACTGTTTGCCAAACTTGACTCCATTGATTACCCACTTCTCGTGTTCACCAGTACCAGTACAGAACTACAGCTTAGAAGACGGAGCATCAGCCGGATTCACTTCCCAACAATCAACGGATCCTTAATCGTAACAGGAAAAACGGGCAAATCGTTCTCCTTCACACCAAACGTAGCAGCAATCACTTCCTTGAAAGTGCAGTGGCAGAAGTTCGATACCCACATCCTTCGGCATCAGCTGACCAAAGAAAATCAAAAAACTGAATATCTTCCCCCCAACACACTCAATTTGATAGGGGTATGCAGCAGGAACAAAATAGTAGTCTCCAGGCTTCAGATAATATGTGTCGACAGATCCGTCACGATCCCTTACTGACATGTGAGCCTCCCTTTGTGAACGTAGCCCTTTTCCACGGTTTCTGGATGCCAATGTGGCTCTCGCATTCCGTATTCTTCTACGCCGAGAGAATACATCGACATGCTCTTCAGAGCGAGCCAGAATTGACTTCGCGCTGTTTTGGCGGAGCCAACGTCTCCTCCTGTAGGAGGACTCTTGCTCTCGATGTCGAACCTATGGCGGTTTGGGAGGTGTGCAGTGCTCGGGACATCAGGCTTGCCTTCTCGCTATACAACATACTTGGGCGATGTGGTGCGAGGAATGGAAGAAAAGAGTTTTGAAGCTAGGTTGTAGGTGTTCCCTAAAACAGCATCGGTCATCGCTCCAAACGACGCATGTAGAAAGTCTTTGGGACGCTCATGACGGAAAGCAATAATGAGGACAGCTTCTTCATCCCCGACGTTCTCGATGTGACAGAGAGCCGGATTCGACCAGGAACATTTCACCATAGAAAATGGTGAAGCTGGAGAACTCATTTCCAGCGTCAAGGGTTGAGACTAGGACCTTGCCAGTCAGACAATAGGAGCGCTCATTGGCGTTGACATGCCAGTGAGGTTCTCTGATCGCACCTGGTGCGAGTACGAGCCGCTTGATGGATAGATGGTGGAGAACGATAGATCATCAGCTGTGACTCTGCGGAGTGATCCTAACTCTGTATCGTAGTAAGGAGTTGCATGGAGCAGAGGGCAGGTCGCTTAGATTGATACGGCTTTCTGAACTGCATGATGAATATGGATGAAATTGAGAATGGATTAGGTTGGAGGGTTGAATGAGGACAATTCCCATTCTGTTGAATAGGTGGCATTCCTTAAGTATCTTTCTCAAAGACTAACGTCAGTTCTAGTTGGCTAACTTAAGTCTGATTGATGACTACAGCCCGCGACGCCGAGACGTCGTTCTTCAAGACTGATGATCGGGATCTACGACAAGAAGCAGGAGCCGTACTTGCATGTACCCCAATAGATAGGAAGAAATCATCCGCCTTATCAAGTTCAAAGCAATAGTGCGAAGAACGCGTTTTTGGGAAGTGGAGATGGAGAGGTAGTTACATAGCTCGTCGCTTACGTGTCGCGGGAATTCGGGAGTTCGGCAAGCTGTCCTCACCAGCGCCAGCACTTCACTCATCGTACTGATATACAACACTGTGTATAAACTTCTGAGTCCGAGATACCATCCAGCACTCTTATATCTTCGGATGGAACACGCATAATAGTTCCAGCAAGCTGTATAGCTCATCGAGAAGCGGACATACATAGTAAACTCCAGCTTCCACTGGTAGCAGCCATCATTCTAAGAACGTTGTAGTAGTTTGGTACAAGTGCCAAGCCATAAGCGGCGGCGATCGAGGGGAGTGCGTAGTTCGGTTGTGGTTGAGCTTTGTCGAATGATTGCCTGTTCAAAAAAAATGGTGGTCAATGAAGATTCAAGTTTTGAGTAGGTAAGATTGATAGGAATGAACACTTTGATACTTTGAGTGATCAGATAAATACTCCTTGGAGAAGACATTCAAGCATCAATTCCTCCGCGCGCCACGTGCGCTGCCGGAGGTTTCGGAGAAAAAAAGGGGCTGGGAATGCTGTGCGAAGATCCTTCTCAGGGTTTCATAAAAACAGGACATAAAGTAGGCTCCAAGGCACGTATGTCAGAATACTCCCTGACTCCAAGTGTTGAGTCCCAGGAATTTCTAATAGTAGGAATCACTGAATGACCTTGCACGAACGAGTTCCAAACTATTCACACATCAATAGATCTCGAACATTCATTACACCCTCTCCAAACCCTCCTCCAAACCCTCGGCTCTCCTCCTAGCCAAGTATAAAAGAACCTCATCTCGAGTTTGATCGACTTCTTGCCATGGTAGAATGGGCTTCTACAAGGCAATGTTGACTGCCTCCTGGACAAGGCACACTGGTTTTTACTACGTCTGCGAGAGTTAAAGAATAAATACCATTAGCGACATAACGACCAGTCCATACCACAGCAAGATTAAAAGTACGATCAGAGGCAGAACAGGGAGAGCGGCAACGATAGACAGATCGATAATGAAAGGTCCAGCCAGGATGAGAATTCCATGCTTTGGGTGGAATACCTCGCATGGAAGCGGGCTCTGGTGGATAACCCACGAGAACTACTACAAAATAGCCAGTGGACTTGTATATGCGAGGTGCGTAAAGTTGCCATCTACTGGAAACGTACGGGCGAGTACGTATCCCCCACGAAATATTCATGGACAGTTGTTCATTGCATCTACCATTGCATGTACCATTCCTTTTGAACGATCGGAAAAAAGACTTCTCTACTCCATCTATCCTTGGAAATCAGAAGGCGAACTTACTCCACCAGGGCCAGAAATCCAAAATGTTCTTTTGTTTTGATCCTACGGTATATCGAGCCACTCATCCAAAAACTCGTATCAATACTCCAGAAAACCACCCCTCATGAACAGTACACCAACAATGCAACCCGGAACGAGCCTTGATTTTCCAGAACACCAAACCTCCTACATACTCCACCCAGTAATTTCAACAAAAAAGACCGGCTCTTCACTTCCACACTCCCACTTATTCAAACTCTCCAACTCCCGTGTTATCGACTTTGGCATTAGCTCTAATTTTGCTGCATCCCTTGTTGCTGTTGAGTCTGCTGAGCCGCAGCAGCATGCTGTTGAGCCTGCTGCATCATATGCTGCCTATACAAATCCGTCTGCATTTTTTGCTGCGGGGTCTGTTCTCCACTCTGGTTCTGTCCTGCTTGTCCTTGAGCCTGGACTTGCGCCTGAGCTTGGGCTTGAGCTTGTTTTTGCTTCGCCTGCATCTGTGCCCTCGCTGCTGCATTCGCAGACTGTGCCTGGACGTCTTGTTTCGGATCAACACCTGGGAACAAGGCTTGTAGCCGCTTATATTGGTCTTTCAACATTTCGATTCGATTTTCGCGGCCCTCGGAGGATTCTCCTTCTTCGGGCTTCTTGTCTTCGGATACGGTCTCGATTTTGGTTTCGGTGGAGGGAGAGGAGGTTGGGTCTTTCTTAGGTCGCGGTGTAAGGGGTGGTGCGCTCATCACGGCAGGGTGGGGTGGGATTTGAGAGGAGGGTTTGTGGGATCGATCTGCGATGGCGGCGAGGTAGGCTAGGTTGCCTTGCAATCGGCGCATACATCTGTGACTGTCAGCATTCACTCATCCAAATGACTACCCAGCACGCACTCGAAATATTCCCTCGAGCTGACAGATTTCGCTGCCTTATCTTTCTCAGCCTTGTCCTTGTCTCCGGTGCTATCAGGTGAATTTGTATTCGCGGCTGGCTCATCCTTCTTCTCCGCCTGCTTCTCTGCATGTTGCGCGGCTTGTAATCGCATGACCTCCAGTAGAAGCTCTCGATTAATTTCCAACAATAGCGTGACTCTATCCTTCTCTCGAGCTTCTGATCCTGGGCTCAAAGGCATCGCCATACTCGACCCAGCATTTGCAGCGCCTTGTGACCCAGTTGGGAAATTCGGTGTCTGTGGAGTAACTACTGTTCCTCCGTGGTTCTGCTGAGTATTATTCGGTGTCTGGAGCTGTGTCTGATTCGGATTCTGAGGTGTATTGAATTGCGATTGTGCATTTGCGGCATTCGGAGGGGTGTTGTGCGGCATACCCCCATAAGGAGAGGCTCGTTGACCAGGCTGTGTAGGTGTTGATGATTGTGGAGGAGGTTGCATGCGCTGAGCTTGCATTTGTTGGGGATTCATGTTCGGAGCGTTCATGGGGAAAGATGGAGCGCCAGAAGTCGTGGGCATGAAATTCGGAGGAAGATTGGCAGCGGATGAGGTAGGTATGCTTGTTCCGTAGGGAGAGCTTGAGTATGGAGTCTGATATGAAGCCACTGGTTTTAAATAGACGTGTCAGTAATGTTTGCCTAATGTGACATAGAGATGGGTTGATAGACTTGGTTATGAGCTATACGCCCGGTTCTCGACCGTACTTGTTCAGTCACTTGCAGTACAAGGCAGGAACCAACATCGTTCTTTCCATTGCAGGTTTCAGGTAGGGACGCGCAAGCTTAAAGAAGCGCAAGCCATACGTAGCAGGTATAGAGGAAGAGAAGTAAGTCGAGAATGAATCTGGGTACAAACGTACTGTGTCCACCAGCTATATGCGCCAAACCGCTATTCTGCATCATCCCCATCCCACCTGCATTGGGACCCATGCTGGGGCCAGGGCCGCCGCCGTAGGGCGATTGATGAGGACCAGCAGTAGCAGCATATTGTTGTGGATTATACATCATGTGCTGAGGCTGCTGTTGTCCAGGCTGCTGTTGTTGTTGGTGGTGGGGATTGTGAGCCTGTGGAGGTGCGCCATTTGGATTGAAGGGTTGTGAATTGGTCCCTGGGCCGAAGCCATAGGAAGGTGCATACATGGCGTTTTAGATGGCTGCGATAGGCTATGGGTGGCTGCTAGTACGTGGGCATGGTTGCTCGTAAAGGGTTGTACGCCGCGGACAGGTGAGAGATTTCGGGACAGTAGTCAGGCAAGACAGCGTGGTGCCCAGCACTGGTTGAACAAGGGTGGTGGATCGATGGATTTTTTTGGTGGTGGTGGAGCTGAAGTTGGATGGAGAAATTTCATGCGCGGATGCGACAGACGAGGCGAACCGAGCCAACTTGAACAAGGGTCTATGGAACGCTAGGGGGGATGAGTGGTTCAGAATGGCTTCAATTACTAAACTACCCATGCAAGACATTGCGCCGAATCACCAAGAATTTGACAGCCCATGATATGATCGACAAGAATGCGCGGAGGGGGATGGTGGGGTTGAGTTTGATCGCCGGAGTTTGGATGAACGATTGTCTTTATTAGTTGGAAGAGGTCATGATAGTCCACGTGGCTTTGATATTAAATAAAGCGGGCATAGAGGAGGATTTGGAGAAGAGAATATAGAAAGTGGATATAGAGGGGAATGTTGGGGCTGGGTTTGATCGTCAGAGTTTGGATGAACCATTGCCTATGCTAGTTCGAAGAGATCGTGATAGTCCACGTGCTTTGGATACGAAATAAGTTGGGGGTGTCTCTGATGTTGGCAGCTAGGTTCGTGAGGCGGTCTTGAAACTGGAATTGGAAGGGATCAAGATAATGGAAGCACTATTTCTCGAGGCTTGGTTGCTTCACTTCTGTTCAATCGAAGCAATCAATCCACCAAGGAGTTCATTCTCCGTGCCAACTTCCCCATGTCTTTTCCAGCAAATCCCTTTCACTACCTTACCCCTCCAACTCTACCAATAAGTAGCATACTGACTCGTTCCCTTGATCACATTGACAAACTCATGCGCAATAGCCTCATCCGTCTGTTGACTGGGATGCAACTCATCATACCACAAGAAGTGACTCAACCCAATACTGCTCTGACTCGTACAGATGCTTCCCGTCGCAACATCACACAAATGATACTGCCCCGTAACATTCGCTGGCAAAGCCAAATATCCGGCGGGGTTGTTGTAGATGTTGGTGATGAAAGAGTTGACATCGAAGATCGCAATTGAGGCACCGGGGTAGCGTTTTGCGATCAAGAGCTCAAAGGGCGTGCGGTAGGAGAAGATGTCGTTTACGAGTTTGGTGTATTCTTTCATTTTGCCGCTAACTTCGGAGATGTTTGCTGGCTATTCTTCCTCAGTACTTGTAAGGAGAATGAAGGGGCCGAATTACCTTGTCAGGCCAGTAATGGCTAGCAGGAAGTCCTCCAACACCAGGCATCCCGTACAAAGGAGACAATTGCAACGGAGCCGTGTTCATCAGAACAAAGTATCTGCCACCAGCTTTGTAGATTTCATCAAAGCGATCATAGATACAATCCACATAATCCGGGATAGCCGTCATGTTCAAGCTGCTATCCGTCAAGAAGGCGCCAACCCCGAGATCGTTGGTTCCGATCCACATGGAATAGACGGTGTTGTCAGATCTGCGGTTCGTGTAGAGCGTGTTGGTGTGGGTGGTATCATTGATATACTTCGTATCTGCGACGAAAGCGTTGACTTCATACACCACATCTGGGAACGGCCCAAAGACGCTTGCGAGATAGCGGTAGATGATTTCGTTGGAACATACGGCTCCACTGACTGCATAGTTGTAGAGCATGGCTCCGGAGTAGATCGATACCCAGCGGTCCCAAGTGATGCCTCCACTAGAAGTGTTGTTGCTTTCTGGGAGTAAAGTTCCTGGTGGTGGAGCTGATCCATTGTGTGCCTGGAAATACCCAAGACGACTCTCATCTGTATAACTTTGACTTGTTAATTGTCTGCTATGGGGCTGAGATGAGAGGGATTCTACCTGTCACCGAAAGCTATCAGATTGTCAAAGTCCTTGACCCAAGCCTGGGCTTTTGGTTGTCCATGATGGCCTTCATCATTTGTATCCGCAATTGCTACTGCACTCGCAGCGAGCAGTAAGAGAGCGTGAAGTTGCATCTCGAGTTCTTGCGGGGTAAGGAGGCGGGGTTTCGAGAGAGGGAAATGACCAGTACTTAAGCAATTGAGCAGCGACAGACAAGCAAAGAAGTGGAGAACCTAGCTTTTATAACATCATGCAAGTTGAAAGCTTGTCGGATCATCACGTACTTTTCTCTGACAAACAGCATCATCCATACGGATGAGAGGAACATCAAATTTCCATCTCGAGTATGATACCCCCTCAGCCACTGTAAACCCTGCCCCTCTGCACACTTGCAGCGGACTAACGAATGAACGAGCTCCGGTTGAAGCTTTAGAGATGAGGAGCGGTGGAACGGCTGGGATATAGACAACGTTTAGATAGTGTGATCTTGGATGACGACGGCAAGAGTTGCATGGGAGCCGGGTATTTTGAATAGATCTTTACTCCGCATGTTTAATGGGGAATATATCGAGAGGTCCGAGTGTGGAGGGATGAGAAGCTTGTTGGCTTGCATTAGACTCGGGATATTGTTCAGCCTGAAGGTTCGGCAGATTTGGAAGCAAGGGGGAACGCGATGCGATCGCCGTGGATATCTAGACACCTTCCGCCAAGGCATCACATTCTCACCCAAACTGATGACCTAATCATCTGGCAATATGCTAAACACACCCTCAATTTTATGGCACCTCTGCCCATCCCACTTCTGCATCTGCAACCGCTTCTAACGACTTTTGGGAAGCGCCTTGTAAAGTCGTTGATCGTACCGACGAAGCGAGTGTCCTGCAGAAAGGCAGTGTGTAAAAGCATCCCTACTTGCCTATTCTACTGGAGGTATAAGACTTACTAGCAAACATCACTGCAAACAGATTCTCGTCGAACGAGCTCCCTTCCAGGGCACGGCCACACTCAATCTCACGCAATCACCCTCAGACGATGCATAACGTACGACGGGGAAATGCAAAGAGAGCGAGAAATGACACACGAGGGAAAGAGTGGCAGAGATTGATCGTCCGGCAACGACTTTAGGTTCTCTCATACGGGTGAAGCATGGAGAGGAACTGGCAGCTCAAGGTCATGCACAAGGATGAGGATCGGAAATGGGGATTCTTAGTGGGGCCGACAAAAAGCTTCGATAGACCGACTTTAGAGCATCGTAGAAACAGGATGGAAGGACATCAATCATCTGAAACAGTTGAGTGGCTGAAGGGCGTGTAATATGTCTGGTACAAGGATAGAGAATGGGATCGTCTTATTTGGAGGCGTCGAGGATGTTAGATATATCGGATCGGACTACAGAGCACAGTGAGAGTTGGAATGATAGACTTCAATCATGTGCAACAGTTGAGCGATTGAGGGGCGGTGTGTGCCTGTGGATCCTCTCGTTGTTCATATACCCGGTTAAAGATATCTAAGTGGGTTAGGTGCTTGAGCCTGAATCAAATGGGTGGGAAGTTGCATCTCAATCGCTCAGATACATTCGAAGATTAAGATTACATACGACGAAAATTTACAGTACGGCATGCATCTAGGTCGAATGTTCAAGCCAAGGTCTCGGCTACGAACTTTGCGATGAAACGTCCTTGATAAGAAAAAGCCAATGTGTCCGAAGAGCTTAGGCTCTTTCTTTCCTTCTCTTGGGAAATGAGTCTCAAGTCATGATTACTAGATGGTTGCAATTGCTCACCGCCGGACGACCATTCATACGTGTCATGATCCAGTGTTATTCTGTCTAAAGGAAGAGGCTCCAAGTGGCTTGTCTCCTCCCCATCATGGCCCAGGGTATAGCGGGAGGCTGTATGGGGCGAAGGCGCCTTTGCACTGATACGTTAAACTTGTCTAAGAAAGGGTTTCTCTTCAGAGAGTGCACTGGTAACGGGGCCTGCCTGAGGTATGAGTAAGGAGATTGAGAAGTAGATAAGAATGAGCTTCCCTCACAAAACCCCATCCTCTTCTGTTCTGTATCTTTACAGCTCCGAGCACACTCCACCCATCTCATAGCGCTCCGTTCGCTTGCCTCAATTCAACGACTTGCCACAAGGCATGTCCTCGTACCCTGACTTCAGCATATATACTGCAAACCTAACGATGGCCAAGATGTTCTCCTGTCGCCCCTTTTCCCCGACCACGACGACTACCCAGCTACCCCACCACCCTATTCGTCTCCCACATATGGTACCCCTTATGCCGCATTCGCACCCGAGGACTACGCAGCGCAAGACGTACCTGCACAGCAAAACTACCCAGTTTGGGGTCAAGTCTAAATTGGACCTCCAGAATTCGACATGGCAGTTCTCCCTGAATTGCAGAACTTTGCGGGAAGGCATTGGATTTCGCTATTTGAAGTTGCGGCTGAGCCCCCAGCTCAGAACATTCCGATGAGCCCTTTCAACTGCGGCTTTCTTGGAAAATCCTGCGGCGAGGTATCAGCACATTGAGGATGGCCAGAACCTTGTCAATCGAAGCCGGGCAATTGAAGCCGAAAATTCAGAGTCAACAACAGTCGTCTGGCGTTTGAGACCAAACTCCGGAGCCGCGAGCACACTCCTTTACTTTCAGTGACTCTATTTCACTTTGAACAATAAGGTTTGGACGTGACAACTGAGAACAGGGAGAGGGCCCGCTAGGACCTTGTGGATTTCTGAGGGAAATTGAGGATGGGGGATTTGGCGCTAATCATATTGTCTATCAGCCCTATGCCCGACATTATACCCTTTATTCATTCAGTCTATCACTACCCACCGTCCTACCCCGCTCCTTCACATCTATAACGTCCGTCCCTGCGTGGAGAGAAACCCACCGTGCCGAGAAGACTCCATTGTTTAGGGGCCTAAAATTCTCCCTTACAAGTATATAAAGTTATAGTTAGTGTGCCGTTATTCTTTAGCTATTTCTTCACAATGATTCGGTTTGTAGTAAGAAAATACTACGGTGGTGGTTATGCTATCGACTGTCCCGTCGACGGCGTCGAAAGCCCTTTCCGCTGTTCCCCCCTGTTCTATTGGGTTTCGGGGCATAACATAAAGGTTTAATCAAGAAAGAATATAGCTCTAAGCTTTAAAGACACTAAGTACAAGGAAACCTGCATGCCGAGTTTATCCGGACAAAGGGGGAGATACACAAAACTCTAAGCGAGTTTATTATGCTTACATAATGTCGTATTAGCCTATTTTTTGGCCAATACTACCGAAACAGATAACTATAGCCATACAGTATTCTAGCCTCCTTGTTATATCACCCACTTTTGCGTTTGTGTAGTCGTGTGTCTACATGCTGATTTACATTCTTCCTCACCACAAGATGCATAGAAAGACGATACATGGCTCGCTCGAAATAGCCAGACAGCCGCCAAGATCTTCTGAAGTGGCTGGCCGCGATTGGCTGTTCTGGCATGCCGTGAGGCTGTCGTCCAGCTAAGCCGTACGATCCCGCTCTTACTCCCAACTCAACAAATGCATACATTCTACGACAACTATTCACTAACATTCGTTCAGACATCCTCTCAGATCCTGTCTGAGTAATGCGCCTCCTAGAATACAACAACGATGGCGAGCTCAGCCTGACCAAGGATTTTGTTGGCGGCGAGATTCCCGAATATGCTATCCTTTCGCACACATGGGGGGCGGATACAGAAGAGGTCACATACAGAGACCTGATAGATGGCACTGGGAAGAACAAGGTTGGATACAAGAAGATTCAGTTCTGCGGAGAACAGGCCAGACGTAATGACCTGCACAACTTCTGGGTTGATACGTGTTGTATCGACAAATCGAACAACAATGAGCTCGCAGAGGCTATCAACTCTATGTTTCGATGGTACCGTGATGCGGCGAAGTGCTACGTCTTTTTGTCAGACGTTCCGAGAGCGGACGTTGACACCACTGACCATTCCCAGCAGCTTCCCTGGGAATCGGCATTCCGAACAAGCAGATGGTTCACCCGAGGCTGGACCCTTCAAGAGCTTATCGCACCTAAGACTGTCGAATTTTACTCCAGAGATCATGTCCTACTTGGTGATAAAGCCTCGCTTGAACAGCAGATCTACGAAATAACTGGTATCGCCATTGAGGCACTTCGAGGACACTCTTTACAAGATTTCAGCATCCAAGAGAGATTTCGATGGGTGGAGAAGCGACAGACAACAAAAGAAGAGGATCTCGTATACTGTCTTCTTGGAATTTTCAATATTTACTTACCCCTCATTTATGGAGAAGGCCGGACCCACGCAATGGGAAGGCTTGAAAGGATGATCAAGGAATCTGAACCGCAATCATTTGGTAAGACGTGGCGTGTATCAATATCTACTTTACAGACCGCTTCTCTTTGGGGAAGTTAGTTCAAAGGGGATAGCGTCATTGTAAATTTTGATCTTTTGTTTAGACACTGACTCTAAATGGCGTAGTGGAAGTTTCTCAGATCAGAGATCTCATCAATCTGAGCGACGTAAGTGAAAACATTTGGAAGGAAGAACATTCGAAAATCATGCAGTCGCTTTCCTCTACAAACTTTTGGGGCAAGCAAGTCGACCTCTTTAGACGAGCTCAAAAGGGCAGTGGTCAATGGATTTTGGAGGACGAGAGACTCAAGTCGTGGCTTACAGAACACCCCAAAATCTGTTGGTGTAAGGGTGAGGCTGGGGCAGGGAAAACCTTCCTCTCAGCCATCATCATTGACTATTTGTCCTTCTCAATGAAGAACAAAAACATTGGTATTGCTTGGTTATACGTCGACTATCGTGAGCGCGATTCACACACACTGGAGAATTTTTACGCAAACCTTCTTCTTCAACTGTTCAAGCAAACTGGCGGACTGTCTAAGTCGATGATGAAATCTCTCGGCTCCAAGCGTGAAGAAGCAAAGCCATCTGCAGCGGAATACAAGTCCTGGCTACAAGAGGAGGTGCAGAAGTTTGATCGGACAATCATCATCATTGACGCCTTAGATGAAATGCGTACCAAAGAGCTCTGCAAGCAGCTCATCGATGAGCTTCAATCTCTGATTCCACGGATACACCTTCTTGTCACGTCAAGATCAGAGGTGCGGCTTCCTATTATGAGCGACGATCTTATCGAAATCGAAATTCGGCCACGAAAAGATGATGTGATTCTTTTTATTGAAAGTCGACTCCAGGATAGCCCGCTACTATGGGATCATATTTCTAAAAACCCTTCGCTCAGAGATCTTACTATGGACATGTTAACCAAAGCAAATAACAGGATGTCAGTAAAGACTAGTTTTCCTAAAGCTATGGGCCTAATTCTTGTGTAGGTTCTTGAAGGCCGAGTTGATTCTCAATGTATTAGAACACTTAAAGACCGCCAAAGAAGTGGAAGAGACACTCAATTCGCTACCTGACACTTACGATGGCTGCTATGAGTTCACGCTCAAGCAAATCGAAAGGAAAGATGCCCCTCAACGTCAGTTGGCATTCAAAGTTCTGTCCTGGCTATCTTTTGTCTTCGATGGTCTGACAGTCTCAGCGTTCCAGGAGGCGCTCTCAGTCCAGACAGGAGATAAAAAAGTGGAGGAGGAGAAGCTAATACCAGTGGAAGAGCTCATTTCTGTCTGTAGTGGCCTTGTGGTTACTTACTCCGACACTGAAAATAACACCCAAAAAATTCGTTTACTTCATGAGACAGCTAGCACGTACCTGAAGAATGTTGGCTCCCCACTTGGTCATGAAATGATTCTGGAAGCTTGCTTGGCTTATCTGTCTTTAACCAAGTTTTCAGAACTCTGTATCTTCAGGACGAGAATCGATGAGAGAGGAAGACAGCACCCGTTTTATCAGTATGCTGCAACGTATTGGTCACGTCATGTGATTCAAGGGAAACTTGAAACAACCTTCCGGGACCCAATCATCAAGTTTCTCGAGAGCTACCAACGCCGTTCTGCTGATGAGTTCTTGTCATCTGGCCTTCCTAGTGCTTGGGGTTGCGACAATTCCACACCTTGGACTGACTGGAATAAGCGGTCCGTCGATAGAAGAGACCGTCCGCTCCATGCCGCAGCAGCTTATGGGCTGGGCAAGATAGTGCGATATTTCATAAAGAAGAAAGGCTATGAAAAGGATGGACGCAACAATTTTGGCGAAACAGCGCTTCATCGAGCGGCACAAGTCGGCCGCACTGGAACTATGGAAGAGCTCATAGCTCAGGGCGCCGATTTAAATTCCAAAGTTTACCACCACTATTTCAAAGAGACAACCGCACTTATGCTAGCAATGAACTGTCAGCGGATCGAGGCTGTTCGAGTCCTCCTCAATCATGGGGCGGATTTGAATACCTTCGACCCGAAGAATCCTACCTTTCCCTTGCACATCGCAGCGAGCATGAATACAAGATTAACGCGACTCCTTCTCGATCATGGAGCGACCGTCCACTTCCCTGGAATATCCCCTCAATTCCCCGAACTGTGGCCAGGAAGTCTTCATTTTACCGTCTTTTACGCTCATGAATTTCCCGGGGCTCTTGAGAGGGTAAATCTTCTCCTCGACAGAGGTGCGAATATCAACGCTCAGTCAAGTGCGGGTAACACTGCATTACATATGGCTATTCTTGGTGGACATCAAGACTTAGTGCATATTTTACTTCAAAAAGGTGCAAATATCACCCTCAAAAACCAAAGAAGTAAATCTGCCGTCCAGCTTGCACGGGAAAGGGGCCATCTGGATTGGATTGAGGAAGGTATTCCAACTGAGCTTTTCCGGAGCCTACCAATCGGCCCACCTTTACAAAGGGCTATCTGGTCCAGAAACCACTCTCTAGTTCACGAACTCTTGGAAAAAGGACATGACATTGCAGAAGAAGATCAAGAGATGGTCACTCCGTGGGGATACTGTATACTGAGCGGCGATGTTGAACTGGCACAAATCCTGGTCGACCATATGGAGAAACGCAAATCTATCAACCATGTGGGAAACACCGCCTTTGAGCTCGCCTTGACTCACATGACAGCGTTTAATTACACAGATGAGTGGTCGTGGGAGAAGACTGTTCAGATTTGCCGGAAGCTTCTTCCATTTCGAAGGATGTTTGATCCGAATTTAGAGTTTACTAAAACCGAGAGCCCTATTTGTGACTACAAAAAGACATTCTTGATATGGGCGGCTGAGCTAGGAAGGATCGATGAAGCGGAATTTTTCCTGGACTGTGGTAGTGATGTGAACGCCAGGGATGTTTTTGGAGGCTCTGGGTTAAGTTACGCCGTGGGCCGGCGAAGCTATGATATGGTCAACCTTCTGATCCAAAGGGGGGCCAACCCGAAGCTTGAAGACAATACAGGTCTAACACCACTTATGGCTGCAGAGAATGCCGGAAACATAGTGATCAAGAAGTTGCTCCAGGATACATCATCTGGACAATCCTAATGTCTGGGCTTTCTACACAACTTGGTCCTTCGGCGGACGATGTTTACCAATTCTACTCGAGAAACACTTGGCACCGGCTCATTTTCGTTTATGATAAGAGATAGGGTGCTGTCATTACCACTATATTATGATACTGCTGAGAATAGGACAGGTTTATCCAAATAATGCTCTTTGTTGGAAAATATCACATTTATCGTGCGTTGGAGTTGACTTTTCTTAGGGTGCTTCCCGGACGTTCCGCTGCTCATAGGCTGCACAGAATCGTGCTCGACAAGGAGTAGAACAATCTCCTCTACCCATTGCCCATGTCTTTTGCCACCGTAAGTGATGTCTTCTCCTCATGATCTCGGACTGTGATATCAATACGACTTTCCAACCGTCGTACCACCGCAGCGTTGTTGAGTTGCCGAACCGAATGGAACAACAAGGCCTTGGGATAGTTACCCTTGATTATAACCTCTGCTCCTGCAGCACATGGCGAAACTGCAAAGTCATCTTTCGACTCCCGCGCGGTCTAATAGCGACTCCTGCCATAAATCGTAGCATTGAGATTCGAGCTATGTTTGATCAACAACTCTGCGGGCGACGATATAAAAACAATTTTCTAGTAGAAGGAGTTCAGAGTGTTCAAGGGTGGCCACGGAACACGACTTATACAAAAATGTAGGAGATGTCGATGTTTGCACAGAGTTTGAGATGGTTAAAGTCAAAGTACTTATCATTTTTCTCGGCACGGTGGGTTTCTCGCTACGTAGGGACAGACATCCTTCCCCTTCCCAATCCCAATCCCAATAAAGCGACATCTAAGTCAACACCCTGAGCTTCTTCCAAGACAGTTTGAAGTCTCTGGCGCATGAATTTCAATGCTCTAAATTGTCGAGTCCTACAGTGTCATGAATTGCATGAGTTGATTGAATGTTCAGCTTTCCCCATCACAAGGTCTTCTGCTTATTCCCCTCAATTGCCAGTTCTCAAGCGATTCATTGTTCAACCTTGCAAGTAAGATGAGGAGAAAGAAATCTGTACCTGAAGTCCAAAACAAAGTATTCAGGAATGTTTCCTTGGCCTTTAGGTCACGTCATGGTCTCTTGGTAGGATCCTTGAAGCCTTATGTGCCCGTGCATTCCCACAATAAAACGAGCCAGCGTCCCAGATCAATCATTCACCCTTCCTAGGCTTGACGAGTCGGAGCCACTGGCACTCATATGTGGCATTGAGTTCCTTTCACACTCAATACCAACTTCCCAGATGTAACTAACTTACCTACCTATGCTCTCTGTCGATATGGCAGAACCCCAAACGAACGGAAGGCCCCCAAAAGCAAGTCCTCCCCACGACACTACCGCGGTTCCTGACCCGGCACCTTCAGTCCTTCCGCAGGGAGCTTATTCCCCTCCCGAACCCACCTTGCCCCCCCTCCCCCACAAAAAGTAGCAAACAATTTCCTAAACGAAAGCCAATCATACAAACCTTTCCTGTGCCAGAGCACCCAACCGATCGTTCGCATGAACTCTTTATCATCTTCGGGTCGTGGGAAGGAAGCATCTGGCATAAGGGAGATAGTGACCAAGTCTTGGGTCAGTAAGGAGTTCGAGCTTCACGCCGGGATAAGGACTTGCTTTCCACTGACGAGCCTGCTCGGTTGTGCGGTAGATCCCAGGTGGTGGTGGGCCACCTGGTGGGGTAAGGCGTGCTTTTATAGCAGGCCGAGGATTGGAGAACAGCAGAAGTCGTCTGGATCTGCTTTTGAAAAACCATGGGATGCCCTCTCTAGGAATCTTCTCACATAGCTTTTCCCAAATGATATTCTCCGAGCTGAAGTTTCGTGGAGGAAATGTTGCAGTTGCAGCAATCATAGCTCTTAGACAACTCCTCTTTGTGAGGCTGGCTGGGTTTACGACTCTGCTCGAACCGGCGTGGAGTCCAAGGACTCAAGACATAAGACAAGTCCTTGGTAGATGCATTTCACCTCCTCAACCTCCCAAGACTCGTATCTCAACCAAAGCAGCTCTTGCTCTGGGATACGCTCTTCCCAATCGTTCACACAATCCGAGGAATCTCCAGGTTGATGAAACAACTCTCAATGTAGCTGAAATCGCAACAAAGTTTTTTTCATCCTCAAACTATCTTTCCATATCGACAGCGGAACACGTGCCGATCCTGATGCTTGCTTCTTTTCATCTCCATCCCCGAGAGACGTACCATATGCTTGCGTCTAAATCAAAGGATAGAATGCTATAAAAAAATTCAACGGCGTTCAAGATGCTGCATATATAATCGATTGATGACGAGGAAAGAGGCAAGATTGAAGGCTCGATAATCGCAAACTGGCTGTTGAGAAAGGACTTGAGAACTTCCTTATCTAGAGGACCTACATGACATGCGGATGTGATGGCCCAAAGATAGATTTGAAGCCCTTGGTGGAGAGGTTCAGACCTACCGTCTTCCTCTGAGCGAGGCGTGACGAATGTACCCTCGTTGCTTTTGACTCGGATGATGAGGTTGGTGAAAGGTGTGATCTGCATTTGATCGAGTGATAGATAATTGATAAAGAATGATGGATTGAAGGGCGTGTGATCTGGGAAGCAAAGATATTTATAAGGTGAGGTTGGTTGCCTAATTTCCTTCGCTACTCATTACGGAGATATACACTTGCCTGCGGTCATACCTTATGGCCCGTGGTCGATTGGATAAATGCTGACATAAAGCATTACTATTAGACGAAACATGCCATACATATGTAGGATGATAAGTCAAGGGTGGCTCGGGGGTAAGTGCAACCAGAAGCTTTATAAATCGCCTGAACGATGGATAGCGGCACTTGCTAAACTCCCTTTTGACCCAACACCCGCACGACAGGCACGAGGCAATTGGCACGAAGCGTGAAAATGATTTCTATAAGCATCGCATTTCTTCATATGGAATTATCGAGTGTATCAGTATGCCAAACGCCCTGCTCGCTCGCTATCATACAGCAATCAATGCTTCGCTCAATAATGCCGTTCGCTCGCTCCGCTCCTGTGTATGCAATAGAACCAGACTAGACCAATAACTCCCGGGTATCGTCATCCATCTAACAGACAAAGAAGCAGTAGTTGAAATCTCTGCGAGATACCACCAGAGGCAGTACTTCCACATCCACGATATGACCAGCCTCCCAAATCTATCCATCTCTGCCATTCCACCTCACCTCCACCCCATTCTCTGCTCTGCACCACAGTTCGTTTCGCAATGCTCGACCCATATTTAATACACCTTCTTCCGTGGTCGTTCTCGCTCACTCCTATCCTTCATCAGCTCCTTCAGAACCACATACTCCTTCATAACCGCCTGATGATTCTCCTGCGTAGTCGACCAATGTCCCAACACCACCTTATCCTCCTTCAACCCCAATCTATATTTCTCCAACCCAGCATCGTCCTCCCAGCGCCTCGCACCCAACTCATCATTCTGTTTCTTCCGCGCCAAGATATGGGACATGAATTGAATGTTGAAGAGATCCCAGTCACACATGTATGCCTTGAATTCCTGGAGATATGCATGGTAGGCGGCCTTTGGAGGGCGTGTGTATTCGGGTGATGGGCTGAGAGGGAGTTTAGGGGGTACGGGTGCTGTTGGAAGGCTGAGGTGGGAGATCAGATCTCGGAGTTTGAGGTCGTCGAATTCGACTTTTAGGGCTGAATCTGTTGGTGATTGTGAGGGTGCAGCAGGACGTTTGCTTGGTGAGGGAACGCCCAATGGTGCTGTGTTTGAAGTAGGGGTTTTTGGTGCTTGGGTTTCGACGGATTCGACTGGAGGCGTTGAATCGACTTCCATTGGATCTGGGGAGGGCGATGTCACGATTGGAGGTGGTTGAGGTTTGCGACTAGTGAAGAGAGGTTTCTCGTCCGAGGTATTCTCGCTATCATCGACGACGGCCGCTGTGCCCATCGTTGGTCGAATGCTTTGCACACGGCTCTTGCGGTTACCAGTTGGACGGGGAGGCATGGTTGGTGGAGGCATGAAGGTCTGAGGTTTGAAGCTTTGAGCCCATTCCTCAGGAGTGAACTTCGTACCACCAGGAGACTCGATCGGTGTTTCTTCTTCGACGGGCGGCTGCATGACTTTATGATCAACGGGTCGGAGTTTGACTGGAGATCTTCCTCTGGAGCGACTGCCAGATTGAGTACTACCGCGAGGAGGAACACCTGCTGCCTTCTGCTCCGGTCTGAAGTAGTCATGTCCAGCCTCGAATTTACCTTCCCATTCTTCCGGCGTGAACTTCGTATTGATGTTCTCGGTACTGGGACTCGCGAATCCGTTTGGTCGAGGGTTTGTCGTTGCGAAAGTATTATCGTCAATTTTGAAGGAGAAACTGGTAGGATAATTATCGTAGTTAGCATTTGATTTGTCTTGTTCCATGTAACTGGGAAAGGACTTTGTGTGGTGATGAGCATCAGATGGTCTGGAATATGGAGAGCTATGTCTCTGCTTTTTGGATGGACTTCCCATCGCAACAGGCCTCTGAGCGCACATCCAATTATTATTGAGAGCGTCATCACTCTCAGACACTACCTTGCGACTCCGGTTGCGAGCTGCAAGTGCTGGGTTCCCACTGGAATTACCATAGGAGTTGACATTGGTATCACTCGCGTGGCGCTTGTTGATAAGTTGGTCAACAAGACGACGCTGATCTGCTTCAAAACTGTTCAGGCTGTCCGCTGCGACTCCACTAGGAGGTATCACAGGTTGTCCGTCTGCCCTCGGAAATAGGCTTGGGTACTTGTTCATGTCGAAAGAAAATTCATATAAACTCGTCTTTCCCAAGTTGTCGTGATCAGGAGACACTGTCTCTGAGATTGGCGAGCATGGCGTGTTACCGTTTCTGGCTGGTCTTGAATTGAACAAGTTCCAGTTAAAAGAGGGCCGGGAGCGAGGGAATGGAGGGTTGAAAACTCTCGGGTCTCTTCCCTCACACTGGCCACCATTGGCAGGAGATGTTTTCGGAACGGCTTGGAGTTTGGGGTTGCAATTGCTGGGGAAATACTCTGAAGGGTATGAATGAGATTGAGGGGTACCGTACGTATTAGGTTCGTCGTTAGCCTGAGGATTGGCCTGACCAGAACCAGTAGAAGGTCCATCTGAAGGGAAACCGTTTAGTGGAGGTTCTGCACCTGGGTTCTCGCGATACCATTTCTGGAACTGAGACAAGCTAGGCTTACGAGTGTGCTCCGGTCTAGCTGCAGCCTCTGGCATACGCTGTCCATTCTTGGAGGATCTAGTAGGGGTACGTCTGGGCTCAGCGAATCTTCGACTCGATTTGGGTGATTGGCTGGCTATCTCAGGTCCATCATCGGAACTAGAAGAGTTAAGAGCCTCCTCGGTGTAGGATGCCATCGAGGGCTTTGAGGGGCGATCCGCAAATGAGCGTGAACGGTGAGGTTGCGCCATATGGGGTTCAGAACCTGTCCGAGGCACCTGAGCTGCGTCTCCAGGTCTATCAGAACGCTCGCGATGGCTCTTTGATCTGTTCAGATTAGCACTTTCGAACGGATTCAACTTCTCTCCTCCGTGCGTTTGATATGGTGTGCTTTGACGAGGCTCGTATATTGGATCCACTTGCTGTCTGAACTGTCTCAATGGATCTGGCTGGATATTGTTCGTCGAGGCAGGAGGGGGACCTCTTGGCGGTGGCTCGGGAGCATGCTGGGGTTTGTGCTGTGTAAAGTAGGCGCCCTTTGGTGCTGCAGGCTCGTCTCCACCGGGAGTAGCTGGCGTAAAGCGTCTTCGATTTGCAGCCCCAGTGCTTTGAGCTCTTCTATGCGGACTGACATTTGGAGAATAATTGGCCCGATATTCCTCGAAACCAGGTTTTGTCTTCGGAGGTGGAGCATGCTTGTAGCTATTGCTCTCTTCACGACCGGATGGTGTTGTATAATCTCTTGCTGGTGGCGGAGGCTTCCAGGACGACCGACCCGCAGAAGCTTGTGCCCGCGTTTCCTGGCTTCTCATGCTCTCCCATGCTTCGTATGTCTTTTTCCTAGCTTCAGCGCCTTCGTTTGCAGTATTTGCAGATGTCTTCGGCGTCTCAAACTTCCCATATCGCGCAGCACCGGCGGAAGGAGGTGGGGGTCTGTTTGCTCCGGGACGCTTCGGAGGAGGTGCCCATTGTGCACCAGCATTTGCCCAAGGGTTCCCCCGTACGCCCGATGCGCCTTGATACCCAGTTTTATATCCGTTGGGTCTACTGGTAGCTCGATTCTGGTCGTATTTCGCTCGCTCGTTGGGGTCGGAGAGAACTTCATGCGCAGATTGTATTCTTTGGAATTTTGCAGTTACTTCGGCTTCTCGGCCAGGATTTCGATCAGGATGATATGTGAGGGCTAAGAATGTTGCTGTTAGAAGTATGCGACAAGCAAAAGTTGAAAAGGATGGGAATGAAGAGAAACAACTGCTCCCGGCGAAGGAGCCCAAGTCTTCTACCAGCTGCCTAAACATCGAAGTGAAACGTAGCAAAAAGTCCCACATACCAAGCTTCTTGAACTGCTTCTTTATCTCTGCGAGGTCTGCAGTAGGCAGGATCTCAAGATCACCATAGTAATCTCGAGTGAAGTCCGCCTTGACCATTCTGCAGACACCGCTGCCCCTGCAGCTCTCTCACGACAGTATCTCCTAGATTGGGTATTCTGTGATGTCGCAGCTTGTGCTGATGTCGAAGCTCCCTTACGAGAGTGTCTCCTAGATTGTGTATCCTGTGATGTCGAAACACGTCTTGTGTCGCAGCTCGTCCTAATGTCAAAGTAAATGCAAGAAAGGCGACAGCCGACAGTCGTGTGTAAGGAAGTCGTGGGAAGCCGAAGTCGAAGTTCAGCGCTCCATCAGTCCGCTCTGCAGGTTGATAGTTCGTCTGAAGTAGTTGGAGATGTTGCAAAGAAAACTTCAGACGAAGATTGGGGAAGAGGTTCTGCTCTGCTATGAAGCTGAGCCGTTGTTGTAATATTCGGGGTTCGTGGGGTTCGTGGAGTTCGTGAATAGCCCGTTGGAGATTGATGATATTCGCGGCCTGGGGAACTTGTAAGGCCGTACAGATTGATTCGCAGGGTTCATAAAAGCCTCCCGGTAATGTGCAAGACGGCGTATTCGCCAGATTCTGTGAATTCGGTGTACCTCAATCTCAAGTTTTCAGGTCCGTGTTGCCCCGTCGTTCGTCTCTCGTCTCTCGTACACAACTCAGAGCTCCGCCGCGTATAAGTTCCGTCTCCTGCTTGCATTCGCATATGTTGTACAAGAGGAAAAGTGCGAAAGGGGAAGAGGAAGAGGCGGAGGAAAGATGAAGTCTTTGGTTGTCGGTTGCCTTGTGCTACGAAGAAACGCGAATCAAAAGAGCTGGAAAATCAAATCGCGCCGAAGAATAGCCGAGCGCATTTCACTCCAAATAAATGATGTGTATGACTGAGCAATTCAGAAAAGGGGTTGCACGATGCAGCGCAGCAAAGCAGTGCAGCGTAGAAAGGGGAAGAGCTTCAATTGAAGGACGTTTGCTTGGCCCTGCGCTGCTGAGTTGTCAGCTGGCGCGTTGAATGCCCATGATCAGCAAGAGAGGTAAAAGCATCCCTGTCCTTCCGGACGCCCCTCCATCCATGCCATCAGCGGCTCAGCGCTCTCGCCGCCTGTTGGTGCTACACATGATGTAATAATCGAGGATGCAGCATGTACGGTGAGGCATTGAGGCAGAAGAGAGCAAGTACTGCATTACTAATTAATTACAGATCTCATGGAACTCTGCTGTGTGGGAAACAATGGGTTCTTGGTCACTCGTTCTCTTTGAGCAATTCAACTCAAGGGCCAGAGGGATTGTTTGTAGTAATCGAAGGCTCCGTTTCAGATCACCGAAGCAGGTGAGTGGATTCGGTTCACGGTGTAACCTCCATTCGGAAGATAAAGAATCATGTTCATGTGCATTACTCCTATCCATCATTTTCGCATCAATGACTCCCTAACACCATGAGAATAAAGCGGTCATCGTCCATCTACAAAAGACGATCCAACTCTCCATGCAATACCAAATAAAAATATACATCAAACCATAGAATCATAAGTCCAGCCCCCTTGTCTTCTGACCCTGTCCCTTGCCTCCAAATCCTTTCTGATTTCATCTTCCGTAAGACGGTCCTGACCTGACCAATTGGCACTTGATGTCCTTGCCCTGAACTTGTGGAACCTATCCTTGCTCTTGGGGAAGACCTCCTCCATGTTCAAAGCCCCAGGCTGCCCAAAAACTTCAGAAGGATCAATAGTCTCCTGCTTTGCCAATTGTGTTCGAAGTGCAGGAGAGTTGGCCCATGCCAAAGGCACAAAGTCGTCATTCGCATCGTCATCATCGTCTTCTGAATCTGTATTGATCTCTGGAAGCTCGATGTTCTCTCCATTCTGATATCGTGGCGATGACCGGGCTGCAGATTTTCCGGCCGACTTCCCTCCATTCGTAGGTGCACCAGGCCGAACTGGAGTTTTGTAAGATTGCGAGTTGGCTTGACTAGAGCTGGGAGCGAAAGGAATCGGCGCTTTCGAGACTTGTGCCATGTCCATCGGATGAGCTGGCTTCGACTGATTCATGTTATGCTGAGAAATGAGTGTAGAACGCTGGAGGTTGCCTGGTTGCGGCGCATTGACATAGCCACTTGGGAACAATGACTTTGTGAGCATTTCCTGCGAGGAGTTAGTAGAAAACTGGAAAGTCGAAGAAGATTCTTACCTTTGGACGACTGCTGGATTGCCGAATAGGAGGGGCCTTAATGTTGGCATGGGGCTCTGTCATATCCTCATCGTCGTCGTCAAATGTCTCATTGGTCTTGCGACGCTTGGTGTGTGTATCATTGTGTTGATACGAGGGAGGATTTCGTTGCATTGTAGGACGAGAGTGATGCTCGTCGGCATCTTGCTGAAGCGGTCGTTTCGGCGGTGCCTTCGCTGTATTGTGCAACACCGAGTTCACCGATCTACCGATGTCTTCTTGCGGTCGCTGAACAGTGTTATTCAAGCGAGTAGCTTCATTACGCTGTGGCGGAGCGGGTGGTAATGCTTTGTCTTGCATCACTGAACTCTTGAGATCCCCACTAGGCTGAGGTCGGATTGCTGGAGGTGGAGCTCCTGTCTGCTTTGCCTTCTCCATTTCAAGTCTCCTCTTTTCAATCGCTTGTCTAGAGGCACTCTTCTTGGCATCGGCCAGACTTGCAGCCTGCTCTCTTTCCCGTTGAATTTCGCGTTGACGAGCGGCTTCTTGACGGCGCTGTTGCTCTTCTTTGCGGCGCTCTTCTTCTTTGATCGCTGCCCGTTGTCGTTCAATATCGAGTTTCGCCTCCCGCTTACGTTGTGCAGCAAGTTCATCCTAGTCAAGTTAGTAAATGCACAGCTGACACCTGAGATCTGAACATACCTGTTCCTTCTTCCTTGCCGCAGCCTCCAGGGCCTTGGTCGCTGCTGATTTAAAACTACTTGTTGATGCCTTGCTCTGGATGGAACTAGTGCTGGCTTTATTGCGCAACGCGCCCTGGGAAGATGAAGCTGGAGCCGTCAAAGATTCCTGAAGAGTTGCTGCCAATGTGGAGTTTGATGGGTGGTACTGATGTCCGCGTTGAGATCCGGTGTCCACTCTGATCACAGTTGGAGGCTGTTTGGCCTTGGCGAGGGGCTCCTTGGCAGGTTTCAATGGTCGTTTTGCTGCTGCTCTCCCGATTTGAGACTTCGGTCGAGGGACTGCTGGAGGTGGCATAGCCGATACATCAGACATCTCTGTGTCATTCGAGAGTTCATCGACACTAGCCGCAGCAGCAGCAATTCCTTCGGCCTCTAGTTGAGCCTTGGTTTTACGCGGACTGCTTCGAGTGGCTCTTGGGACATCGACCTGACCTGCCTTAGCCGATTTCTCCTGCTCCTTACGAGCAGCAATCTGCCTCTGCATGGCTGCAACTCGTTCTTGCTCGAGGTGGTGTACATGAGCCTCTTCCTTAACTTTTGCGCGTGCCTTCTCCAATTGCTCTGCCATCTTCCGGGCTTCCTTCGATTCCTTGGCTTCCTTAGCTTCCCTTGCCTCTTCCTCCTTTCGGCGCTCTTCCCTTTCGGTCGAGGCTCGGGTCTTACGGACGCCCGCCTTTCCGGGGCTGTTGGGTGCGAGCTGACTTTGCTGATCATCCTTGATGGTATTCAAATTAGGATATGAGGGTTGAGACTGTAGCGCGTCCTCAAATGACTGCACAGAGTTCATACCGATGCGATTCGATGAAGGAGACAGAGCGGATGTCTTTGCCTCAGCACTAACAGCCGCACTGCTTGCAAACAGACCTCTAGAAGTTTTGAGTATTGATGAGAACTTTTCTTTGGCTGCCTTTAACGGACTACCCCGATAACTTCTTGAGGGTGATTTTGGAGGCGTGGTCAATTCGGCGTCATCTCTACCAACGGAAGGGTCTGGGTTGGAAACAGAGATTCCCTTTTGGTGCCCTGGCGAATCTCCCACTTTCTTGGGGGGGCGAAGGACCGAAGTTGACACAGACTTGATGTTACTCAGAGTGCTCGTTGTTCGCTCAGGGATGGAAGGCTGCTCACGAAGCGGGGATCGCTGCCTCTGTTCATCACCTCGCTTGGGGATGTTGAACTGCGATCCTCCAATGCTGTCTTTGCCATGAATGCCTTCCATGACATCTGTAGAATGGTATTTCGTCATCTGGGGCCGCGGGCTAAAAACAGATGGCTCAGCAGCGGGGGCTGCAGTTGGGGGACCAATCCAGCTATCATCTTCATCTTCTGGGAAAGCTCCAGGAGCAACAAATGGCCGATTTTGTCGTTGAGGTGAGCGTTGAGGAGACCGTGCAGGAGACTTTGGCTGCTGCACTTCCTGAGTGGCTGGAGCTTGACTTGGTTGGCTGGCATGGGAAGCAGCTGCTCCACTATTAGCGATAGATTTAGATGGTCTCACATTGGATTGCGATTTTCCAAGCATGCTGATTTGATCCTGCAACCTCTGCGTAGAAGTTTTGCTGTGAAGGCGGGATATTTTCGAATCACTATCGAGATCATCGCGGTCATTTTCATCCTTATCCAATTCATCGACGTCCATATTATCGTCGTGCTCATCCTGAGCATCTTCATGTCTGGAGTTCCCAAGGCTCTTGCCCCCTGTTTGTCGGCCATAGTAGCTTGTTCGCGTCTGGTCTAACTGACTCGTGCGGGATACACGGTTTCCGATGCTCTTTTTTGTTGTGATGGGTTCACGAGCAGGCAACGATGCGAAATTCAAACTGCTTTTCCGAACGATTGGCCGAATGGGACTTGAGCCCTCGGAGGGAGAACGTATGTCATCCATATGCTCATCTACGATCGCAGGAGCTGTCTCCTCGACTGTCTGTGCAAGCTTTGGTGGAGATTCTGCCGCAATGGGCCGCTCTGGTGATCGTTTCTGTGGTGATGCTGGCTTCTGGAGTCGGTTGAGAAGAGGGGATTCAAGCACAGGGTGCGTTGCTTCCTCAAGCTCTCCATGGGGTTTCGAGTTCTCAGGCTCTGGCGCTAGCTCTGCTGTTATATTTCGCGTCTGCTCCTCTTTGGCCGATTGGAATGAACCCTCGGTTGTCCGTAGATCCTTTAATTCCTCACTTATATCCATTGCATCGTGAACTGCCTCAATGATATCGTCTTTGGGGGGAGGTGTAGGACCTCGCGGTGAGAGGGCGCTCTCGATCGCTTCATTAAGTTGTGTGGGTTGGGTCGCGTCGCACATCTGGCTGCCATGATATCCAGAGTCCAGAAAGTTCGTGACAGGCTTCTGGGGTAAATATTCCTGTGTTTTCGCGACCTCTTGTACAACTTGGGGTTCCGGTGGCCCTGGTTCATCTTCCGCTACTTGAAAGGTCGCGACTGGTTTCTCGAAGTGTGTTTGTCGGAAAGGGCTCGGTCCGCCTCGTGGTGTCGATGAGAAAACATCTGATAATGGCTGTGAATAATTAGCAATGAAGATAAGTTGCGCCTTTCGGTTACTTACTGCGCGTCCTTCCAGCGGGTTATTCTTTCGACCTGTCCTAGGCGTCTTCCCTCGTAGTTTGCCCGGTGTTTTGAAGATTTCCGCGACGTTCCTGGGCCCGTAACGTTAGCAATGATCTCGCAGTGAAGCTTGTTTACTTACACTTGGTTTTTGCTAAATATCTCTGCCATATGCTCATTCAACCACTCGATCTCATTTCGCGCCGAAAAAGTAAACTCCTCTGCCTCTGCTTCCGCAATCTGCACAGCAGAAGCTCGTTCTTCTGATATCCATGATGCAGATCCTACTTGTAATCGCGAGGTCGCCCGCATTGTCGCAATTGCTACGGATCAAAACAAACCGCGTTGAGACGGTAGCGATATAGAGATCGAGTATTCGATTCGATTTGGAGATTATAAGATCATTGTAAGTCGTCATACAGCTCGTCGAGTTGTTGATAGGTCGTGATTTGTCGTGGTTGTTGAGTATTGGAGCTTCGGGTCGCGGAGTTGGATGGTCCAGGATTGCATTTGTTTTGGTTGTGGCTTCGCGTTCCAACTCTGCATCACGTGAAGCCTGCTCAGCCACGTGCACGGTCCATTTCACGGAGATATTCGGCAACAACAATTGCCCCTCAAAAACACCGCCACAAATTGCGAATCGGCTTCATGAATTCATCGGCTGTATGATTTCCATTTTCTTTTTGTCCTTCTTCATCTCATTTTTCTATGTTTCATACTGCAATTTCGTAGAACATTCCTGTTATCTTTCCTATTGTTTAGAGTGAGATATTCCGTTCAGTTCAATCAGTGGACACAATGTCCTTGTCGAGAAGCTTTATCTCAAGATGTTTAAAAGCAGTCAAACTTCACCATTTCTCAGTTCCTCAATCAAGACCGTTTTCAATAACTGCTCCACGAGGAGCGAATACGTTGATGGAAACGAGTGGATTTTCGGACACGCAATTAGAAGTTAGAGAAGCAATTTCTAAGATATGCTCCAACTTTCCTGATGTGAGTTGAGCTACTGGCACGCGATGAACAATTGTTGAGAGATTATTTTCTAGGAATACTGGGCCGAACATGATGAGTCGGGAGAATATCCACATGAATTGCATGCAGCTCTGGCAAAGGATGGCTGGATTGGAATCGCTCTTCCCGAAGATCTAGGTGGAGCCGGATTGGGCATTTCAGAGGCGACAATGATGTTACATACAATCGCAGAGTTCGTCCCTCTCGAGATAGGTCTTGGATCCTGGTAGCTGACGAACTTTTACAGGAGTGGCGCTGGCATGGCAGGAGCTCAATCAATACATGCAAGTGAGTGCTTCCTACTTGTAAAATCATCCAATTGAGAACCAACTCGGACAATATTCAGACGTCTATGCCACCCAGCCGGTAGCCAAATTCGCAACACCTGAACAACGTAAAGTAATGCTCCCGAAACTAATCGACGGAACTTGGCGTACCTGTTTCGGAGTCACAGAGCCCAACACTGGACTCGAAACCCTCAAGCTCAGAACCCAAGCCGTCCGAGATGGAGACCAATACAAGATCTCTGGACAAAAGATCTGGATCTCTTCCGCTCAAGTGGCAAAGAAGATGGTTCTTCTAGCCCGAACCACCTCCTTGGAACAAGTCAAGAAGCCATCCGAAGGCCTCTCTTTATTCTTCATCGATTTCGACAAATCTCAGCCAGGACTCGAATTGAAGAAAATCAAGAAAATGGGAGGCAGAGCTGTGGATGCTAACGAAGTCTTCTTCGACAATTATAAAATTTCAGCAGATGCTTTGATTGGAAAAGAAGGCCAAGGTTTCAAAATCGTACTTCATGGTATGAATGCCGAACGATGTCTTCTAGCTGGAGAAGCTCTGGGACTTGGTTATGCGGCTTTGTATCGCGCTTCGAATTACACCAAAGAGCGTGTGGTGTTTGGAAGACCGATTGGCATGAATCAGGGGATTCAGCATCCATTGGCGGATGCGTATATGCATCTTGAGGCTGCGAAGCTGGCGACGTATCATGCTGCAAGACTGTATGATCGATCGATGGCGGATCCGTCGGTCACGCAAGCTGCTGTTGGGGTGGCTTGTAATAGTGCAAAGTATTTGGCTGCTGAGGCTGCGTTTACGGCATGCGAGAGAAGCGTGTTGAGCCTTGGTGGCATGGGATACGCGCAAGAGTATCATGTCGAGAGGTACTTGAGAGAGTGCTTTGTGCCTAGGATTGCTCCGGTGTCGAGGGAGATGATCTTGAATTACGTTGGGGAAAAGGTCCTTGGGTTACCTAGAAGTTATTAGAGTTCCATCTATTGAAAAGAGAACATGAATCATTTGAACAGAATGCATTGAAAACAAGCTCTACTCGCTGTCCAATATGCCTCCGGCGCCTAACTCCACTTGTGCTCTTCCTGCAGCTGACTACCTCTTCAATGCAGCAAACCTCTTCGCCAACTCATCCACATCCGGGATCGTTCCTTCAACTGGCCCCTTACTTACCGTCCCTCCCTTCGGCTTATCCGCATCCTGCAACTTCTTACTAGGCTTCAAATCCAACGTGCCTACCTTAACCCTTGGATGCAAATTGTCCGTACTCGGACTCGGTGGATTAACTCTCAACGGACTACTAGGACCAAAATTCCTCGGCGGCGTAGCCTTACTCAACTCCTCTCGTTCGTCCTCTCCCTTCCCGTTACCTCCTGCCAAGATCGGCTCCTCGAGAATCTTCTGCGCTTGCCCTCCACTCGGATTGTCGTCATTGTCATCGAAATCCGGTGGATCTCCCAAGTCCCGATCCGGTCGTTTCGGCCAATCTACTCCATATGTCCTCGCAATCTCCTCTAAGTACCCATTCACAAGCTCTTGACTCGGCGGCGTAACAGCCAATTTCTTCAGCACCTTCTCACTAACAATCGCATCCGGCTCCATTGCCGCAAGCGCAAACTCCTTCCCATACTTATCCACCAGCAACGCCCTCACATTCTGCAATTCCTTAACATCCGTTCTAGGTGCCGCATATATCAAACTTTTCACAGCTTCCTCGAGGCCTGGATCGCAGGTCGGCGCTTCCATGAGCCCTGTTCGCGCGAGTAGGAGTTCGCAGTAGAGTTCTAGGATTTCGTGGAGCTCGGTGGTGATGTCTGAGCGGATGATGTTCTCGACGCGGATTTTGGCAGACTCGACTTTGCCGGCCTCGAGGAGTTGGGCCATGGCGCGGCGTTGTTGTTTGGAGACTGCTTCGTCTTTTTGTTGGACCATTCGCAGGCGGGCTATTGAGAGCTTGAGCTGGACTTTGAGCTTTGCCTGGAGGGGTTTCAGCATGAAGCTTGCAGATGTGGAGAGGGATCCATACTATTAGTGATGATGATGGCGCCATGGTGGATGGTTCACTGTACCTTTTAGGTCGAGTTCAGGGAAGTCGTTTAGATTGTTTTGAGAGATTGCGAGTTGCCTTGACTGTGAGAGAATGCGATGGCGGGGTGAAGCCTGATAGGTACGGTGACTTTAGACCCCCTACTGCGCAATAATTATCAAGAAACTTAACTCAATCTCTGTAATTTAGTGGACCTTCTTGTGCAGCTTCAGCGCAACAAAAATTTGGGCACTTTATCGGCGCAATGTCTCCAATTGCCATGTGCCATCTCAAATTATGACAATTGAAGCATATATGTCCCAGCCTTGTATCGACGCTCAACGTTCACTACGATGACGAGTCACCCCCGCATGTCACGGATACTACGGTTTAGGAATATCGACAAGTTTGTAGAGATACATGTGGGATATTTATGATGGGAATCTCCAAGCCTACCACGAAGAAGCTGCAGGACTGGGCCTCGGAGCGGGCGAACGCAATATGGACGAATCTCAAGACCAACCACCTTTGGCAGCGTATGCTGAAGAACACACTCGCAACCACAATCACAGTGATCCTTGCCCTGCTCCCTGCTGTTGTTCGAGTCTATGGCAAAGCAGCATATTTGGGACCCATCACAACCGTGTTTGGGCATCCGGGGAGAAGATTTGGTATGATGGCTGAAGCTCTCGTGCTGGCAATCTCAGGGACGTTGCTTGGAATTGGTTGGTCGATGTTCGGACTCTACCTCTCAAGTTTGGTTTACCACACGAATTCCCCTGCTGCATATACGATACGAGGCATATTTCTTGTGGTGGCATTGATGTTTCATGGTTTCCTGAGGTCACATACCCCGCGACTGTTCATATTTGTGCTACTCCTGGTCATTGTGTCTGTGATCAGTTTGACGGGTGTTGCTACGGAGGTTACAAAGACTTCTGTTACACAGCTGCTTTATCCTATTCTCACGGCGTCGGGAGTTCTTCTGCTGGTGAATACTTGCGTCTTTCCGGAGTTCTCGAGTAACTTTCTAGGTGTCACCACCATTGAGACTCTAGGTGACACTGTTAGGGCGTTGAGAGATGCTGGGAAGTATTTTATTAGCACGGTAGAAAAGTCCAAGGAGGAAGCTGAGAAGTCAAAACCAGACGCAGAAGCAGGAGATCGGGACGAGCCGGCAACTGCGGCGGCGACGTCCAAAGAGAAGACAGAAGAAGATGCAACACCTTCTCTCATGCATCATTTCCTGCGTATTTTCCAGAAGACCAAGGACTGGACTAAGGATAGGCCTGACGAAACTCCCAAGACGGTCAAGCTCAAGTCGTTGACGGACTCAAAGGCCAAATTACGTGCGAAACTGGCCAGCTGTAAGGCAGCCCAGCAAGAATGTAATTTTGAGCTTGCATGGGCGGTGTTGCCTCCTCGAGACTTGAAACCGATCAGCGACACTCAGATGAAGCTCCTTGTGGCCAACACGATTGCTTTAATCGGAGCTTGCGAAAGCAAGTATGCCTTGATGGGTGAGGACGATGAGAAGGAAGATGAGAGCACGGATGAGCACCAATTGAAAGAAGACGCCGAAAAGGCCGACATTGAGAGCGAGGAAGAGTCATCCTGTCCTGCGACTCCAATGGACGATTCCCACGACGACTTAGATGACAAGAAAAAATCAAAGAAAGAAAAGAAGAGAGAGAAACGTCAAAAGCAGAGCCAGAATAAGAGCAGAACAAGGTCTCTTGAGAAAGAGAAAGAGGATCTGGAACTTGTCAAACCGAGGAAGGAAATCGAGTTCGGAGATATGGAATTACTGAAATATCTCGTGAATCGCATTGCCCAGCCACTTTCCGACCTCCAGGCGAAGATCGATCGAAGCGTCGATGTTGTCACATCATGTCTAGCATATTGCTACGATGTCCCGAAACTACCCTCTGGAGCCCGAACTCCTGCTGGCATCGAGTTGCAAGAAATTGATATCCGAATTAGTATTCTGACTGAGGCGCTCTCGGAATTTGACAAGGACTCTGCATCAGCTCTCGAGGGAGCTGCTCAGTTGCATGACATGGAGCGTCCGCAAGTAGACATCATGCCGCGTATGGAGACATTCCTGATTTCTTCTTTCCTATTGAATCTTCGCCAGGCGGCTTTGCATACGCTGGAGATGCTCAGACATTCTCGAGTCCTGGTGGACAAACGTCAGGCACGCCATGGCCGACACCGGCTTTATGCACCAAGAATCAATTGGCGAAAATGGCTCGTATCTGGTGGTGAAGAGGACATGCTTGCGTTGCCTGAGAGTGGAAGAAAGGAAGCGCGGTCGGGCAACAAAAACGAAGATGGAGCAGATGAAGATTCAGCCATCACGAGCAAGGAGTCTCTTCTGACCAAGAAGGATATCGAAGCAGGTGCAAAAGTAGAACCTAGCCCCCCTCGTCCTACGATACATGCCAACCAAGCTGCGGAAGGAAAAGAGAAACGCCCTGAAAATGTCTCATTCACCCAACATTTGCGAAATAGTCTCGCGGACACCATAGAGTTCCTGGTTGGCAGCGAAGATATTTCATATGCCCTTAAACTCACTATCGCGGTTTTCCTTGTGACTTGGCCCGCGTTTTTGCATCAATGGAATTCGTGGTATTCCTTGAACCGAGGTCTCTGGGCTGCACTGCAATTAGTCCTCATCACTGAAGTCGCATTGGGAACATCAGTGATGACGTTCATGCTTCGAGCTGTTGGCACGACCATCGGATGCATATGGGGCTATGCTGCCTACGAAGCTCGCAATGGAAATCGAGTAGTATGCGTTGTCATACTTGTCATCGGTATCATCCCATCTTCCTACGTCCAACTCGGCTCGAAATACGTTAAAGCTGGTATGGTGTCCATCATCTCAATGTGCATCGTAGCTCTTGCCACAGAAGATCACACTGTGGCTGGATCAGCCACAGAGAACTTCCTCAAGCGCTGGATTGCCTTTCTCATTGGTGGCATCGTAGCCTTAATCGTCGAGGTCGTACTTTTCCCCGTCAAAGCAAGAGACCGACTCGTCGAATCACTAGCAGCCTCCATCCGCCAAATCAGCGAAATGGAAGGCTGCCTAGCATACGGCATCGAAACGGAAACTAACGTCGACGTCCACTCAACAGCCGTATCCGAACGCTTCGATCGCGCTAAAGGCAAAGCAGAGGGGGCTTTGGGAGCAGCGGAAACTTTTCTGCCGTTCTGCGCCAATGAACCTCGTTTGAAAGGCTCTTTCAAGGGTCTCGCTCTTGTGTATGCCGAGATTTTATACGTTCTTCACGCGATCGTGGATAGAATGGACAATATGCTTCACTTGCGCCAAGAATACGGCTCGGGAGTGCTCGAGGAACTCAACGCCCAAGTTTACCCGTACCGTCGCAATGTCGCTGGCTCAATCACACTCGTGCTATTCGCTGTACACGAAGCGCTCACCACCAAACTTCCACTTCCGCAATTCTTACCTTCTTCTCGCCTCGCACATCTCCGCATGGTGAACCGCGTTCGAGAAGTCGTCCTCGCCAAAGCGCCCGCTGACAGACAAGCTCACGAATCCTCGCGCTCCCAGATTGAAATGACCATGGTCAAACGAGTTGTCAGGCAGAAATTTTTGAGTTGGAATGCAGTCTCTGCTGGGCAGATTGAGGTCATCGAATATCTCGAGGAGCTGATTGACCTCACGAAGCTACTGGTTGGGGCGAATGAGTTTCGCAGTGGAATGTTGACGCGGCCAACGTATCGCCACTACGTCGATCGGATAGATCGAGGTGCGATTTTATTGGAGAAGGAACAGCAGGAACCACCTTCTGTTGGCGAAAGGGATGGCCAGAAAGGCGATGAGCAGGATGAATTGAGGGATCAAAGGCCGGAGCCTGAGAAAGAGACTAGGAAGGCTGGTCTAACGAGGAGACCGACGTTCTCGAGGAAAGAAGAGGGATTGGAGAAGAAATCTAGACAGACAGAAAATGAAGAGTTCGAGAGACAGAAACAGGCTGAGGTGGAGGAATTGCCGAGATCGCTGCAGAGAGTTAGGAGCCGGAGGGTAGAGGAGATGACTAGTCGCTTGGAGAAAAGCCGGAGTAAGGATGTGAAAGAGGGGAAGCGTATAGATAAATTACAGTAATGTTTGTTAAGTATATACCCCAAAATTCAAGACGGCTTGCACCAGAACGAACTTCATATCTGTCAATTTCATTAGGTCTTCCATACTTCCGAGTCATGCGCAAGTGGCTTGTACCCCTCCCATTCAAACCCCCAAGGTCCAAATTTCAAATATGGAGGCCAAAGAGAAAACCAGACCGGTTTTGTCTGATGTCCTTGTCGCGATTCTAGATTCTTAGTTTTGACTCTTAAGGATCAGAGTTTCAAGACGTCAGCTAAAGCATCATATTCACACGTGGGAACTAAACAGAAAGCAGACCAAAGCAATATGCTTTGATATATTCATAGTTTCTCGATAATGACAAGTGTAGTTAAGTGAGCGACGGATGTCAACGCATGTTATAGCGAAACAACCACCTTCTTCACAGAAACACCTCTCCTCTGCACTTCAAACGCGTCTTGAATGCACTCCAGCCCCCTCCCCACCACTAACGATCCGGTGCAGCAATAAACTTCCCCTCAGCCAGCGCTTTCGGCAGGTAGTCCGCAAAAACCTGCACCAACTTCGTTATCCGCCAAAGTACTTCCTAAAATGAATTTGGATTCTATCCCATCCGGCACTGGACCCTGACAAGGCATAGCCATGGCGACGAATTTGTTGCCTTTCCCTTTCGAGATGACTTCAAGAACCGTCTTACCGGCACTCATGCCGTGGCCGGCGAGAATGGCGTTGACGTTGCCGACTGTGGGGGTTGCTTAGCGAGGCTCCATGTTTAGCAATAGAGAAAAAGGGGGAAGGGGATTCAATGCGGTAAGGGTAAGGGTGAGAGGTATAGAACGTACTACCAACGCCCCAGCGATCGTCTTATCTTCCAAATAAGCTAGTATATCGCTAGCAACGGTGTCACTGTTATAGTCAAAAGCCTGACTAGCACCAAGTCTCTTCACAAGCTCATAGTTCTTCGGAAAGCAAGTCGTAATGACATCACATCCAGCGGCAACACCGAACTGGATTGCGTTACATCCAACAATCGACGCTCCAGACCAAACGAGGAGGGTTTTGCCCAAGTGGCTCAGGGTCTACTGACGGGTGCGGAAGCGCAAGGTAATCTTTCTGAAGGTGCCACGAGCGGAGGTGGAGAGACCCAGTGGGATGACACACGCTTCTTCGAAGGATATACTATCCGGAATAGGAGAGAATAAATTGCCGCCAAAAGAGTATATTCCTGAAAAGCGGCTCCCTCTAATTGATGACGGCGTCCTAAAGCAAGGCCTAAAACGCTATCTCCGGCTCTGGCCCGCGTGACGGCGGATCCTACCGTGATGACTTCGCCGGCGACATCGTAGCCGAGGATGCAAGGGAATTTGAGGAGCGGGAAGCGGTCTTGTTCCATGAGTTCCTGATCTCAGTCGATTGGATTGATGGCGACGGCGCGATTCTTGATGAGAATTTCATTGCGATTGGAGTCCAAGAGGGGCGCGGGTTCGATGGAGAGGGGAGCTCCTTTAGCAGAGAGCCAAGCAGCTTGATTTAAGAGCATTTTGAGAGACTGAGTAAAGCAGGAGGAGCTTATGTAGTGAAATGGAATTGGTGCTGTAGGACCCTCATCTTGAAAGCAGACTCCATTATTATATACTTATATAACAGCCCTATCTGAGCACATTCTGGACGGAGAGTTTCCTAAGTGAATACGAAATGAAGCTAGTAGATTTCGTTACGAGACAATATAGATGTAGAAATTTCGAGACGCATTCAGTGCTTATGAAGATGTGGTGGGTTGCTTGAGAGTCTGCGGAGTACGGTAAAGGCATGAGACTATAGCGTGTAACAGCCTGTAGTGAACGTTAGAACCTATGCGCGTATAGTCATCGCTTCCTAAATCTCACCGTTCCTTAGTTGCGGCGTGCTGTCCCGGTCGCTAGTTGTGGGTTGAGCCATGCTGCCTACACTAGTAGGGGTACGGGCTTGAATTCTGGCAGGGCTGAGCTCCAAAAACTGAATGAATGTTGAGTGGTGAGTCGAGGGTTACTGCACCTGAGAAGAGCGGCAAGGCTCACTAAGCGTACTGGAAGCAAAGACGGTCAGTTTTGTAGCCGAATATCTTCGTAGTCTAATGATACAACGTATATACTCTTTTACGATGTGTAACAGGTTGGTATTTTTAACTGGCTGGAATCGTCTCAGCAATTCGCAATTTGGGCCGGATCTCGAAGTCTTCGAGTTTTTTGTAAAATCATCTGAATGATTAGGAAAATCGAGCTCCGGCGTATTACGAACCGTTTTAATTATCAATCGTTTGAGCGATTCAGAAATCTCGTTCTGACTAAGAGGATACAAAGGCAGCAAAGTGCAAACCACAACAAAAGGACTCAACCACATAATTAATGGAACGCCCACTTTGCTTCATTTCTGCCCAAACACTTAATATCCATTTTGACTTGCTCTTGGTGTGAGTAAGGCCGTTGCTTAGAATCCTTGAAAACCTTCCTCTTTATGAATGCTCCTGATACTGGGGTTTTTGATTAACATTTGAATGATTGGAGTTTTGCAGAACTAATATTTGTGCCTTAGTGATTGACAATAAAGAGAAGACAGAACCAAAGGAGTCGCACCAAAGAGGAGATCCTATGGAAACCTTCTTCCACTATCCTCTCTTTGTTCCCTTCACGGCCTTTGTGTCGAGCTCCACAACACCTTAACTTAGCTAAAAAAAAAAAAGTTCAGAAAAGACAGAGGTTAGATACAGTAAAGTTCGAAATCGGCTTCAGTTCCGAACACTCAGTGATCTTATTTGCCTTCGTACTTCTTAGCAAGCTAAGAAGTACGAAGGCACAAGAGTGCTAGCCTTCGGCTCGCACGAAGCCTGCTTTCAGAAGAAAGGTCTACAGTAGTGATTACAGTCGGAAGCGAACTCGGCTTCACACTAAACACTATGATTTTATTTCTGACCCAGTCAATCCTCAGGCAGCAGCTCACTTTTCTACGTGCACAAGAGTGCTAGCCTACGGCTCGCACGAAGCCTTCGCACTTTCAGAAGAGAAGGCCTAGTGATTAAACAGCTCCCGTGGCTCTAAAAATTCCAAAAATAACAAGATAATAGTACGATTATTAAGCGAAAAAGTTTAAAAACACGTGATTGTATGCGGATACAGGGATTGAATTTTCGACCCCAGACCAGACTAACTTATACCCGATTTTCGGTGTTGGAAGTGTCCAGTAAGCTTTTCGAAGCTCCTTCTCTTAGCAAGCTAAGAAGTACGAAGGTAAAGTCAACCTAGTAAGCAAAGTTCATTGACACAAGATAGATGACGTAAGAGAGATCACGTGTAAACATAGCACTAGCAGGGTTTAAAAAATTCGAGCCGGGTCGGCGTAACTTATACCCGGTTTTCGGTGTTGGAAGTGTCCGGTAGGCTTTTCGAAGCCCCTTCTTCTTCTTAGCAAGCTAAGAAGTACGAAGGCACTACAAAAGCAGGAGAAGTTAGCGAACACCGGTCTAAAATTCAGCTAGCCATAATAGTACTAGTGTGCCCGAAAATGTGGGTATTTAAGATCCCACACAGTCCCACTCTCGCCCTGTCAACTCACAACTCTAGCGACCCCAGATTCCTCATAACTAAAAGTTGTATTTGCTTTACCTATAGACACACTTCTCAAATGGCACAGCACCGCCTTCGGCTCGAAGACTACACAGTGGGATGGGTGTGTGCCATCCCTATCGAACTTGCTGTTGCGAAGATGATGCTGGACGAAGAACATCAAGATTTATTTCACGATCCCACTGAGCAAATCATATACACACTTGGCCGTATCGGCAAACATAATGTTGTCATCGCGTGTCTGCCGACCGGCTGGGTGGGAACCAACTCTGCGGCTGCAGTCGTCGTCCAGATGCGTTTAAAGTTCACCTCAATCCAGTTCAGCCTGATGGTAGGCATCGGAAGCGGAGTCCCAAACGATCAATCGGACATACGGCTTGGAGATGTGGTGGTCGGTCACGGTCACCACGGTGGAGTGGTTCAATATGACCTTGGGAAGACTACGTCAAGTGGATTTGTAAGGACGGGTTTCCTCAACAAACCACCACTAATCCTTCTGAACGTTCTTACAAACCTGCAAGCCAATCGCCTCATAGGCCGGAGCAGTCTCTTGATGCATTTGTCCGCACTTAGCGATCGACCGAATTTTGCACGAGAAAATGCAGGACCCGATGTTTTGTTCAAATCGAGTTACCAGCATATTGGTGGGTCTACATGTGAGATGTGTGAGAAAGACACAACAGTCGAGGACAGATTAGTCAAACGGACCTTACGTGGTAGTCAAGAGATTGAGGTTCATTATGGCACGATAGCCTCCAGTAATGTGGTCATTAAAGACGGGGTCACTAGAGACAGGCTAAGCTCGGAGCTTGATGGTGTCCTTTGCTTCGAGATGGAAACGGCAGGACTGATGAATAACTACCCGTGTCTTGTCATTCGAGGTATCTGCGACTATGCCGACTCGCACAAGAACAAAAATTGGCAGCCTTACGCTGCAGCAGCAGCTGCTGCGTGTGCCAAGGAGATTCTATTGGTCATACCTGCGGCTGAAGTAGCGACGACACGTAATACTAGCGGAGGGTGGACTGACCTCAATAGGTTAACTAGTGCCCAAGGAGATGGTGTTAAGAAGATCAGAGAGGCCTTGTCGAATGGCTCCTTAGTGATTGTGGCAGGGGCGGGGATATCTAAAAACGCAACTGTCGGCGTCGATATCCCTCTGCCCCAGTTGGACTGGCCTGGCCTGATCGAACACGGACTAAACTACCTCTGCTCGGATATTGGATTTCCAAACGATTCACAATGCGTCCTAGACGAGGCTGACCTATATCGTAAAATACTCGAAGGCAGGCGGAAGGTTGAAGTGCCCACAAGAGTTTTGATTCGGGGAGCCACATTCGTGAAAGCCGAACTCAATGAGCACAATGAGCTCGCAACCTGGCTCGATCATGCCTTTAGCGACTTGTATGAGAAACATGTTATTCATCAGAGGCCTGAGATCCTTGAAGTCCTGGCTAAACTTCACCAAGCAGGGGCAAGACTTGTGACCACCAACTACGACGACTTCTTGGAAAGGCGCTGCGGTGTACACGCGATTGACCCTGGAAATACTACGGAAGTTTCGACATTCTTGATTGCTAGCAAGCAACCAAAAGGTGTTCTCCATGTACATGGGTGTTATAACAAAGTCAGGGGTGCCGTACTCGATGTCCTCGATTATAACCAAATCACTCGAGATGAAAAGATGCAAATGATTCTCAGGGGCTTTTTCCTCAGTAACACGGTCTTGTTCATCGGGACTGGTGCGGGGCTACTGGACCCAAATTTCAGTTGTTTGTTGGAATGGGCCAGTGAACACTACAAAAACGTTCCAAAGAGACACTATGTTCTCCTCCGCCGCAAAGATCTGAAGCAGTATCCAGCCCTGATTCCTATTCCGTATGGGGAGGACTTCAAGGACCTTGCCCCATTTCTTCAGAAACAGGTTATCCAATTATAGTCGTTGATGTTGACCAATCAGCAGACGATGGTTAAACCTTTTATAGCCTAATAGTTCTATTTACTCCGTAATTTGTTCCAGTGTTATGCCTGGGCTTGGGAGTCGCGAACAAAGTTGACCAGTGCTCAGCGCCGATATTAGCCGAGGTCTGCCAAATCCTCAGGCAGCAATCCACTTTTGACGTGTGACCCCATAGAGCAGGGGAATTATGTAATGCAGAGATCTAGAATAAAGCTAGCTATAATAGTGCTAGTGTACAGGAAATGTGGGTCAACATGAAAATCATAGAGTGTTCTAGTGTGAAACCGATTTCGCTTCCTACAGTAAACAGCTCTCATGGCTCTTAAAATTCCAAAAATAACGAGAAAATGGTAGCTTAGGCAGCGATTGTTAAGCGAAAAGATTTAAAACCACGTGATTGTATGCGGATACAGGGATTAATAAATTCCGACTCCGGACCGGACTAACTTATACCCGGTTTTCGGTATTGGAAGTGTCCGGTAAGCTTTTCGAAGCCCCTTCTTCTCTTAGCAAGCTAAGAAGTACGAAGGCATAAAAATCATTGAGTGTTCAGAACTGAAGCAGATTTCGAACTCTACTGTATGCATCACAAGCAACAGACTCCCATTATTGAGTCAATGCTGAAGTAACTCCCTAGAGTGAAGGCTGCATCAACGCAGTGTGCTATTGTATTCACTGAATGATTGTGGCCTGCGATTGAATCAAAATACTCGTCACCTCCTCCTCATCACCTCTGATGAAGACGCTGGGCTCCGCAGGCCACTCGTGAAGTCGAACTCTGGATCGGTACTAGCATCGAGGAAGCTTCGTCCAAGCATCTTAGCTACTTAGTGACGGAGCGAAATCTGTACATGAAGGGCGGATACGACAAGATCATGAACTGGACCGCAGAGCCTCTCCGCAATCCCGAGAACATCCGTCTTGGAGAGGTAGTGAAAGATATCTGCCCATGATGGCACTGTCACTTTGACCGCTTCCCACCAACATAACTTCTCGCGAATACCTTCAAATGACCAACCGTGAACGAGCCGGCGACCACGATTAATCAAGGGAGTAGGAATAGATTCAAGCGTAGAAACACCATTCACGCTGCCAGGTTCTATTGGGAGTCCGGGCAATAATGAGGAACGTCCGAGCATGGACCCCTCTTCTACATTCCTACAACCGCACCTCTATGAGCGCATGGCAGCTCGAGGAGAGGAAGTGTCAAGTGGGGGAGAGACATCTTACCATGAAAGACCTAGACCAGGAGTAGTGCCACCCACACCACTCTAGCTGGACATGCAACGGTAGATTCAGGAAGCCAAGGAAAGATGCCACGCTTGACAGAAGTCCCCAAGGAAATAGCCCTTCATATCCCCTCTAATCGCTAACGTACTACATCTTCGCATCCTCTCTCTCTGAATAAACTTACAGAAGCTCCTTTTAAAGCTACATCGACTCGCGATTTTTAACTCAACCCCACTTCCACCAACATCAAAGCCCTCAAAACGATAACACGTACTATCGACTACCTGTGTCCGATCACTCGATCTATTCTCCATCCCCACCGCAACAACCAAACACCATTGGTAAGTCACGGAATTCGATAGCTAAGGAACCCAAAACTTTTTGCGCAAGCCCTGCAAAGCTCTGTGCATGGCAGTCCACATCAACCTAGCCTTTCGATCACTGATTTGGAGACCGGCGAGGAAACATAATATCCACCCTCATGCAGTACTCCTTCCTCTACGAACGCGCAGGATCGAGAATACCACCTAAATCGCAACAATTGGATGGGTAATTTCCATTGCCCAGGAGATGGTCAATTCCTGCAGGGCCTTCTGCTTGGAAAACACCCTCCCCATACACCACGAGAGACACAAAATGCGTATCACAACGAACATCAACAAACCTCCCCACCGCCTCAATACCAATCCTCTTATCCTCGTGATCCTCCATACCATTCTTTCAGAAGTCCTTCTCCAACACAATCACCACAGATGTCAAACCAGCCAGGCGAGATTTACCCACAGTCAAGCGATGTTGCACGCTTCCAAAGTCAGGCAGGAAGAGCATGGAGAGACCAACAGTTGGTAGCCCAAATCATAGCAGTCCTTCAGTCACGCACTTATATCATGGGCAAACATACACTCCTCGTGGACAGTACGCGACTGGAAGTCCGTACACGGGACGTGGTGAGGACAACATAATAGCAAAAGAAACCTCATTAAGTGACCAGAGTCATCAATAACAACAAAATCCCATCCCACATCAACACCCAAGACAAAACTCGACTTCGAGCTGTCCAACACCCCAGAGAATATTCAAAGACGAGGATTCAACAGCAGAGAGAAGATGCCGACGCCGAAGCCAACGGAAGACGGCGAGGAAGGTGCCCGACTTGACTCGCGCCTTCTTCGACTGAATCAGCTACGCGATCAAATTCAATACTCCCCTCCAAACCGACGTTATCCCCAAGAGAAATTCATCGCATTCATTGAAGACACCCCCAAAACTTAGGCGCATCAGAAGAAACCATGGCCAAGAGCGAGTCTCCCAATGGTGAGAAGGGCGAGAAGAAGGATTTTATCTTCGACGAGGCCAGATTGATGTACATCCTCGAACGTGAGAAGTCGGAATATCTAGGTTCATTGGAGTCTCGACTTCCTCACCTTCCACAGAAAGCAAATCCAGCGTTCGCTCCACAATACATAGTACGTCATCGCAGTGATCCTTTCCCTGCCCAAGATCGCGATTCCCAAACTCCAACTTGGTTTGGAAGTCACGGAGTCTGTGTTGCTCGAACCCTCGTCATGTTTTGAACGACTACTGACTCAAGCTTCACAGCATCCACAGCGACCAGTAGCAAAGTGCCAAGTGCCAGGCCATGTCCTCGTCGTCCACGCGTTCGTCCGAAACCTTCTTGCCGGCCAGCCTTCACCGTTCAGCCAAGAAATCTTCATGGACAGCGAGCTCTGCTCCTTTTCCGCCCCTTATCATAAGTGGGTCCGAGATGAGGAGTCATACTCATTTGGCCAAAAGGGATGGGTGAAGGACGTGTACCTGCCGGGAAACCCAATCAAGTACAAGAACGTCTGTGTTTACAACAATTATCAGACCATCAGCTTACCTAACAGTGCGTATTGATCCTGATCCTGGCTAGTTCCAATATTCCTCCTGTTCCGAGCAATTGCTAACTCGGAAGCTTCACAGATGGAGGTGAGATTGGTGGATCCTGCACCGTGTACACCAGAAAGTTCCCAATCGACTACGAGCATGTCCCAGGCATGCACTTCCAGGCGCCTGCGAGAAAGATTGGAACGAAGGAACCCGATTCGCGCGAAGCTCGCCAAGCTAGAGCCAATAAACCAAATGAGCCGATCGTCTGGCAGGTATGTATTTTCCCGGAGCAATCGTCTTCAACCATTCATCCAGGCCCGTGATTCTTACGAGTCCCAGAGATCGAGTTTTCACTTCTTTTGAACGATTATTAACTCCAGAATTTTACAGTACTCGGCAACAGCACACATGGAAGACCAATGGCATACGGTTGACGCTCTGGTATCGACGAGAATTGAGAAGATAAATGGCGTTGAGTACGACGTGGAACCGACCTGGGATGATGTTGTCAAGGCGCTCAAGACGGAAATTACCCGGCGAGAAATGACTTGGAACTGGCCAGTCAGTGGATGTTTCAAGCAGGAAGAACAATCGCAAAACGCCTGGGCAGGTCCAGTCAGCCAGATATTCAAGCAGGGAGAGGGATTGCAGAGTGCTGGAGCAGGGCCTATTGCCCAAAAGTTCAGTCCAAATGAACGACTGCAAAAGATCTTCGAAAATAGCAAGCAAGAATCGCAATACGCAGCGAGACCCTTTCCACCGGGATGGAATGACCCATTTGCAAGCACTGCCACCCAGTCTCCTCCACAAATGCAATCAAAGAAGCGACGTCGGAGTTCTGCAGCCCAAGAAGGTGATGCAAACCCTCGTCCTAGAGGAAGACCTCGCAATGGGTCCAAAGGAAATACCAATCAACAATCGTTCACGCAACAGCTCATCCCACCACAGAAGATACCTGAAATTCCACCATACCACAATGACGCCCTGCAATTGCCGCGAGTGGAAGGCTTTAGTGGTATTCCATACGGAGGAGCTGGCGGAAACAATTGGCACAATAGCCAAAGCTCTCAACAACAGAACATCATGAACATGCAAGGTGGTAGTAGTAGTTTGACAGGTGGTCAAGGAAGTGAGCATACTCAGTCGATGCAATACCAGCAGTGCTCCGGATACACATCGCCATATGGTGGTCCGCAGCAAGAACATCGTCTGATGAGCCAACAGTCATCGATGACCCCTCAACCCTTCCAGCAGCACACTGTCGAAGGCAATAGTTATTTCCCACCTCAACACCCTCAATATGGCTTCAGCACGGGTACATCTGACCCCGATACAAGAGCATCACACCCTTCTCAACCCCGCAACGATCGAAGCTATCATCCCCCACCCCAACAAGACAGCGCCGACGACCGGAGTTCTCGCCCGCCCATGCAACCTACCCAATCATGGCAGCCACAGAATATCCAGCACTATCAGCTAAGTAGCGGTGAGACCGGCTCCTTCCACGTTCACAACCACCCCCCATGCAGCCAATCTACCGCCCAGGCCCCTGAAACCGGCTTCTATCCGAACAACGGCCCACCACGAAGTCAATCCGCCATCCAAATCCCTCACCCACCAATGAGAACACCGACAATCCCCGCACCACCAAAGCATGTCAGGGGCCTTAGTGACCAAGGCGTGGGACAATTCACACGAACCACGAACCCCAATTTGCTAGCTAAACTCGACAAGAACACTGCAGTCACTCTCGAGTTCGCCCATAACCTTTCCCCGGCCCAAAGAGAGGAGGTCCTGTTGCGATATAGCGAGTTCAAGCATGGCTTAATGAACGATCCATTTTACGTACCGAGCCATACCAGCAGCGTGGGCAGGAGGGCAGGTGGAAAGCGAGGATTGCAGAAGTGTTTGGAGCAGATCGAAGCAGCTCAGGGAATGGAGTGCGCGCGAGAGACTGCATTGCATACGCTTCAGCAAGCGACGCGCAACATCAAGGATGCTCGATCGGGAGTTGGTGGTGTCGAGAAGTCGTTCACTGTGGTTCCCGGTGACGGCGAAGTGGCTGACAATGTGTCTGAGCTTTCGAGCTCTGATAACTCGACTGAGATTGCAGTACTATGATATGGAATATGGAGGGTTGTTGGACTATGAGATGATCGATCTAGGGGTGCATAGATAGAGGCCTACATCGGTGGCATTTTGGCGTTGTCATGATATGCTGGTATTCTGCCGGTTTCTGTGAGCATTTTTGACGGGATTGGTAGCTTTTTGACAAACGGGGAAGATGCACTGGCATTGCGTTGGGATTTCAGAGGGCGAATGGAAGAGAGAACTTTGCACTTGGCGTTTGGCAGGTACACTGGTTTCCAGACAGGATTTTTCAGAAGTACAGAATTGCGAATTTGTCGTCATCAGCGCACTTGCTCTTTAGACAGACATATGTAGAGTAATAATGAAATCAAAAATTCACAAATACGTGAGGAAATCTTTGCAATGTGGATTTAGCAATCGTGGACTTCGTGGACTTTCGATGTTCATTGTCGCAAAATTTTTAGCTGATCCTCGAGGCACTTGCAGTCATGGGGTGCGCCATCCAACACTATCTCCATCTACGTCAGTGATGGTTCCTTTGCTACAGAAATGAACCTTGTACAATACAGCTCTTAAGAAGAGATCAAAATGTCCAGATGCTTGTCAGAGTTGGAGGGAAGCCGTTGGATTTAGTCAAGTGTGAAATTCCGAGCCCCGTTTCACTAAGCGACATGACGCAACTTCCTTGCATAAATCCTACCGCTGAACCTCTTCAAACACATCTTCAAATAGCTAAGTCGAAGAGCGCACCATTTTGAATAGCAAGTGCTTTCCATGTGGTTTCCGAGATGCTGCATTTTTCGAATGATATGAACGATCTGAAAGAAGAGCCTGAAGTGGAAGAAATTTATTTAGGTTCCCTATGAATATCTCCCTTAAAAATCTACCACATGAGCCGTGGACGTTCGCGTCAACAATCCTGAGGCTGACGATGACGTCTTCCACGACCTGAAAGCGAGCTATTATGCTAAACGAGGCCGTTGGCGGAAATATCTCTCTATTATACAGGTCAGACCCGTAGTGGTACGTTCGTCTGTACTTTGATGCACTGCAACCACTGATACTGTCGAACACAGTTCCGTTTCATTGGGAGCTACTCAGACCGCTTCTCAGGTTTCATGGAGCCATTAAACATCAATGAAATTCACCAGGATTACTCAGAGCGATTGAAAGCTGCGGAGGGAGATTTTGAAACCAACAATTTCCCGGACTTTTGCTACCGTGATCACTCAAGGTAATATATTCACGAGAACGGAAAGTGCCCAGTCAACAATCATATTAGCTCGATTGGGGCCTGCCCCTTTAAAGAGCTTGATCTCTGTTCAAACGTGTTGGATTGGGTTAAAACTGTGCCGTTCTTGTCCTTCTATTTTCAAAATCCAGCCGCCGCTCCAGGTCAGACCTCTTGAAAGGTTTGGTGAGAGCCGATATATTCCCTATTATAGGTGAGAAGGTCACTCACATAATTCTGAGACGTATCATTGAGTTAATTGAGGAATTATGCTCTTAGAGATATTAAACATCCCTCACATATTGTGCACCGGCAACGAAGTTATCTTGGACTGGATGGTCTCTATGTTAAAGAGATGCGAAAAATTAGAGGCTGTATCTGCATACTTGGGGCATCCTTTGTACTAGTTGTACTTGCGGGGAAGTTTCTGTGGGGAACTTGGGGGAACGCATTTGGGACTGGGAGCTATTTTGTTGCTGTGTTGGCGTTGACAGGAGCAATCCTTAGATAGTCTAATGAAGTAGCAACCCATCCATGGATCAAAAGAGAAGCACTGGACGTTAATTATGGGCAGAATAAAAGTTTCTTAAGTTTAGCCTTGGATGAGTAATTTACGTGTGCTCCGAAAATGGAGTGGAATGTGGCTGGTCGGAGTTTCGACCGGGTTTTGCGCAACAGAGTGGCTCACGAACACCGAAGCCCTTTTCCTTGTTCAGCCTCTGCAATGCGGTGGAGTCAATCCCGCACCTGGATGATTGGTGGCCTCCCTCCTCAGTTGCACAAGGAATGGAAGTTTTTGTTCACCTCAACGACAGCTGCACTCCAAAAGCATTTTCCTCATGTTCTCCATTTGAACGCTTGCCTTTGCCTGTCAGTATTCTCTTCAAGTAGCTGTCAACAATGGCGGAAACGACCAGCGCCCAGTGCTAACACTTCGTTCCGCAATTCCTTCTGAGAAACTTCTCTCATTCATACAAGCCGCAAAATAATAGCCCCAAGACGTCAAAGCGCTCAAAGCGCAAGTGCGAAAAGGGAAAGTTTCCAGGGGACCCAGTCGTTCATAATCTCAACCTGTCGGCGGATCCTCCTGTCATATGCGAGACCCCGGTGAAGCGTATTCTCGGCCAAATGGACATGTACCGGGACACGAGCAAGCCATCCCCCGAACGCAGCATATAGAACAGATGTTCTCTAAGCTCGAAGGTCAGGCTAGCACCGTTTTCCGCAAGGTCACAAAGTCTTTCGACAAAAGGACAAGGGCACGTGGCTTACGCGCGACGAGCGAGACTAATGGCTTTGTATTGATCTAACACGGTATTCCTGATTTACCTTAACAGTCTCGCTTTGTGATACTTGGGGCTTTGAGCATCTGAATGCATCCGTTGTGCCGACAAAGGAAATGCCGGGGAACTCAAGAATTTCCTAGACGGATGAAAGCTTTAAAAGACTTGAATAAAAGCATTGCATAGAACACTCGTCTACTTAAGGTCAGAGCTGTTCACAATATCTATCAAGATGGTGGTTATGTGAGATGCACTTGCTTTCGTATCTCAATTTGAGTGGGTCATTTCCCATGTCTTCTAATGAATGTGAAATTGTAGCAAGCCATTGCTGAACGCTCTCAACAATAGCAAGAACAAGTCCACATCCTCGTCGCAAACGGTGGACTTGCCAACGCCAAGCAAACCGCGTTCCAACCTTGCAGGTACGGATTCTCAGTCGACAACTTGGATGATGCTATCTTACCCGCTTAAACATTTACTAACGTCGATCTCGGCGTCTTATCCGTCGCTTGAGGCCTCTTTGCCGCTGACGGTAGTGACGAGACTGCTTTAGTCCCTATTGTCGGATACATCATCGACAGGAAGGAGAGCAGACCGCTACTACCGCTTCCTGTAGAAGAAGGCCGCTTCCGCCACTCCGTTGTTGATCGGAGGCGCCCCATAATTCGCATACAGTGCCATCAGCCAAGTTCTTGCCCCAACATGAAGTTCGACTTCACTGCCGATGTTTGCTGCCACCATGTAGGCCCGGTTGGTTTAGCGTGGTGAGCAGCGCTCGCTAAACTTAGCTTGGAAAAAGGGAAGGGCTCCTTCTCACGTGCTTTATGTTCATAATCTTATGCAAACCTTGTGCAAAGGGGTGGACAGGGGTTTGTGCAACTTTCTCTGATGAACCATCGTGCCTGCCTTTGTTGAACCTTCCTCATCCTGAACGAGTTGCCAACTGTTCTTCCCTTGTCCTGACTTTCCTTCATTCACTCCTTCACCTCCTCAATTGAAGTCTCCTTGTCCCCCCACGCTGGATGACAGGAGCTTTTTATGTATGCACGACTGAGACACCACTCTTTTTTCAGCTTCGACAGGACCATCGCATGCAAACCTTTCGCCAGCCTTGCCACAAAAAAGGCTTTTCCATCACAGTCCTCCATTCTACGTCCTTCCAAACTTGACTCTCCTATATTCGCATCCCATAGACCTTCCACGACCTCAGGATCAATCCACACAACCTCCAAATACAGTTTTAGGAACACCACCATGAACGGCACAAATGGCACAACTCGCGCAAAGCGAAAGCAACATCCAGGTTCTGCCGCCGAGCGACCTCAAAAGCAGCACCGTCCCGTCAACGGGAAGGAGTCTGCAGGGCAGAATACGCCAGAGGTGAACTCCATGTTTGAAGATGAGATGGAGATCGAGGAACCCAGAGTATTGGCCGCCATGGCAGATACAGCAGAATGGCAGGCGGCAATCGAGAAGGTGGTACGGAATGTCGTGTCCATACGCTTCTGCCAGACTTGCTCTTTCGACACGGATCCTGCGTTGACTAGTGAAGCCACGGGCTTCGTTGTTGATGCTGAGAGAGGGTAGGTCAAGACGCTGACAAAGAAAAGGCAATAGCTGACATTTTGAAGATATATCATGACCAACCGACACGTTGTTGGATCCGGTCCCTTCTGGGGATATTGCATATTCGACAACCACGAAGAAGTTGACGCTTACCCCGTCTACCGCGATCCTGTCCACGATTTCGGTATCCTACGTTTCGACCCGAAAGCCATCAAATACATGCCCGTTGCGGCTCTGCCATTGAGACCAGACCTCGCCAAGGTTGGTTCGGAAATCAGAGTTGTTGGAAACGACGCGGGAGAGAAGCTCAGTATCCTCTCCGGAGTGATCAGCAGGCTGGACAGAAATGCACCCGAATATGGAGACGGATACTGCGATTTTAACACAAACTACATACAAGCCGCAGCAGCGGCGAGTGGTGGAAGTTCAGGCAGTCCCGTTGTCAACATTGATGGATACGCCATTGCGTTACAAGCTGGAGGCAGAAGTGATGGTGCTGCAACGGACTACTTCCTTCCCCTCGATCGCCCTCTAAGAGCTCTGAAGTGCATACAACAAGGGAAGCCGATCACTCGAGGAACAATTCAATGTCAATGGATGATCAAGCCTTTCGACGAGTGCCGGAGATTGGGCCTTACACCTGAATGGGAGAGTGTTGTTCGAACAAATTTTCCCAAGGAGACCGGTATGCTTGTGGCAGAGATCGTGTTACCAGAAGGTCCATCCGACAACAAGGTTGAAGAGGGAGATGTTTTGATCAAAGTCAATGGTGAACTGCTCACACAGTTTGTCAAACTGGACGATATCCTCGACACTAGCGTTGGTGAGAAGGTAAGGTTATTGTTGCAGCGAGGAGGCGAAGATGTTGAGGTTGAAGTAAACGTTGGCGATCTTCACAAGATTACTCCGGACCGATTCGTTTCGGTGGCTGGAGCAAGCTTCCACAATCTTTCATATCAACAGGCCCGATTGTATGCTGTGGCTTGCAAGGGTGTTTTCGTTTGCGAAGCAACTGGATCTTTCAGATTCGAGAGTACGGATAACGGATGGATGATCGAAACGGTTGACCACAAGAAGACTCCTGATCTGGATGCCTTCATAGCTGTCATGAAGGATATTCCAGACCGGGCGAGAGTAGTCGTCACATACAGACACCTACGAGACCTTCATACCTTGAACACCAGTATCTTGCACATCGATCGCCATTGGTCAAGTAAGATGAGACTGGCGGTTAGGAACGATGATACTGGATTGTGGGATTTCACTGATCTTGCTGATGCCATTCCGGAAGTACCTCCGGTCCCCCGTTCTGCAAGCTTCATCCAACTCGAAAATGCGCAACACCCAGCAGCAGCCGACATCGTACGCAGTTTCGTCCGGGTTTTGTGCCATATGCCAGTCAAACTGGATGGCTTTCCTCGCAATCGCAAATGGGGCATGGGTGTTGTGATCGATGCCGAGAAAGGTTTGGTCATCATTTCTCGCGCAATCGTACCCTACGACCTCTGTGATATCTCTATTACCATCGCAGATTCCATCATTGTGGAAGGAAAGGTCGTTTTCATGCATCCTCTACAAAATTACGCCATCATCAAGTATGATCCTTCACTTGTGGATGCCCCTGTTCAGAGTGCCAAATTGAGCACGCAGCATGTGACGCAAGGAGCATCAACATATTTCGTGGGCTTCAACCAGAATATGCGCATTGTCATTGCTCAAACTACCATCACCGATATCACTGCTGTCGCTATTCCTGCCAACTCTGGAGCTCCCAGATACAGAGCCGTCAACGTTGATGCCATCACTGTTGACACTAGCCTCAGCGGCCAGTGTGGAAGTGGTGTGCTTGTTGGTGAAGATGGAACAGTTCAAGCGTTATGGTTGACATACTTGGGTGAAAGATCACCAGTCACTCAAAAAGATACAGACTATCACCTTGGTCTCGCGACCCCTACGCTACTCCCTGTCATCCACAAGATCCAACGAGGCGAGCAACCGAAATTGCGAATGCTCAGCGTGGAGTTTAATGCAATCCAAATGAGTCAAGCTCGTATCATGGGTGTTTCCGAAGAATGGATCAAGAAGGTCGCCGCAGACAATTCCTCTCGCCATCAACTGTTCATGATCCGAAAACGCACCTTTGAGCGCAATCCGGAAGCAGCATCTCTTCTCGAAGGCGATGTCATCCTTACCCTGAATGGCAAGATCATTACTCGGGTCTCCGAGCTCGATGTCATGTACGACCACGAAGTTCTTGATGCCGTCATCGTCAGAGATACGGTCGAGATGAGCATCAAGCTTCCCACCGTTTCTGCAGACGATCTCGAGACTGACAGAGCCATCTCTTTCTGTGGCGCTATCTTACATCGTCCTCATCATGCCGTTAGACAACAAATCAGCAAGTTGCACAGCGAGGTCTATGTTTCTGCCCGCACGAGAGGATCTCCTGCGTATCAATATGGCCTGGCGCCAACTAATTTCATCACTCATGTCAATGGCAAACCGACTCCGGATTTGGAAAGCTTCTTGAAGGCCGTGGTTAACATTCCGGATAATACTTGTAAGTGCTTTTCTCCCCCTTGCCCTACCTCCAATGGCTTTGAGAGGCAGAAGCTGACGTTGACCGGCGCAGATTTCCGCCTCAAAGCCATGACCTTCGACAATGTCCCCTGGGTCATCACAATGAAGAAAAATGACCACTATTTCCCAACCATGGAATGGGTCAAAGACCCCTCTGAGAATTCGGGCTGGAAGCGAATTACGTATGAGCAAGGCAAGCCAGTCAAGGGAGAGGGCCACGATGGGATTAACCTTACGGCGGGAGAGACCTTTGAGATGGATGAGAACCTGGGTGGGCTGTAATTACAGGAAGAATAGAGATGTAGGTGTTGCAACGGAGGAATGAGGAGTATTGTGCTATGGATGGGTTTGGATGGGCGGGGGGTGGTATAAGTGAACGGGGATTGGGGGTTGGAAAGCATAAACAGAGACTAATAGAGTCATAATATCCGTGTATTGCATACCGGGTTAGTGCAGGAATGGGATATACCACTCGGCTGCTTGGCTATTGGCAGTGGTTATTGAGCTTGATTGCTTACCATATGTGCAGTCTCACTTCGGATATTTGCTTGTCGCGATTCGTGAATTGAATATGAGGCAACGAATCAAGAGGTGCTGTAGATCTTCTTCCCAGTCGGCTTGTTATTTATTTGAATGGTTTGGATCCGCAGCCAGAGGTCATCCGACGGCAGGTTGTTAATCGCTGAGATCAAGTGGAAGGTCCAGAGCTGGAGATTCCTTGTCATGTGACTCGAAATCCAAAGCTCAGGATGGCCGTTCAATCTTTGAATTGGAGAACCGGAAGTCCAGGACCGGGACTTCTGCCCTCGAGCATTCTGGTCGTTGACCAAGTTTCAATTGTCAAGTTATTCCACGAGTGTGAGTCAAATTTGAGCAAGGCATTTGTATTGTAGGCTTGTAGGCTAAGTGGCCATGCAAAGTAGAAGCAACCCCTCTCATAAACGCCAATCTTTCATCCGGGAGTAATCAAATGAGCTGAGCTATGATGAACTCATATCCGATGGAAGTCCTCATCAACTAATAAGAATGCTTCCACGAAACCCGTGAAAAAAAAAGTTCGCAGTCCTCAATAACAGTGCTACCACTGAGCAGCCCGGCTCCCGACAGGGAGAATTTCAAGAGATTTCTTCCGGTCCACTCTTATCAGAGGCTCTTCCTGCGCATTATTTATTAATCTTAGTATAGTGGGACCATACAAATTCAATGCAACTACGAGCTTTATAGGCTGGTAGGACACTGCCGCTGCAAATAAAGATGTACTTTATACTTGCACATATATGTATACACACACGCGTATGCAGGTATATCTAGTATTATAAAGACGCCTATGAGTTGTGTTAGATGAGACGATGGAACACTTAATTACCTTGGCGGTTTGCGCCCGAAGATCAATAGTATTTCTTAAGGTAGTAGAACAAGAGGAAGCTATATTAAGCTAGTGATGTAGTAGATCAAGTAATAGATTAAGAGTCATCGTGCGGTTGTAGGGTTTTAATTGAATATGTTGTCCTAGCGGTTTTTCTTGCGGTAGGTACAGAGTCACGCGCTAGCTATCGTAGATAAGAAGCCTAGAACTATTGTTAAGACTATATGTCCTATGTGAGGTATATCTTATTTATTATATATATGGATGATGTGTTTATATTAAAAGTACTGCCCAGCGACAATACTACCAAGTACCTTTCCATTAAGTTTGTATGGTGTGGCTTACTGATTAGATAGGCGGGTATGCGCGCTGATTGCATGCGGACAGGGAGGGGGTCCTTGAAACTGTCCCTGTCCGGAGCCTTGGCTGAGTGAAAAGATCGTTATAAAGGTAGTCTAAGCTCATTGTCCTTTCAACTTGGGTTTATCACTCTCCACATGGAATCTTTCTAAGGGAGCCCTTCTTGATGTGGCGTTTGAAGGTGCCCAGCACTCAATTCAGGCTAGTCGCCCAGGTATCAAGAGATTGCTGGAAGCATACTAGATCCGTAACTGTATATCAGTGCTCTCAATGGCTGCTTGGAGTCGGATTTTAAGCCCAACTTCAACTCAATTAGCGAAATCAACACTTAACTTCAACAACGAACTGGTCAACTAGTAGTTGTAACTAGGTTCAACTTAAGTTAAACTTGGTAACGCCTTTCTTACGTAATAAACCTTATATCCGAGGCCTTTAGTATAAAAGTTTACAAGAAATATATCTTCGGTTTTTACTAATTCTACTCACAAATTCCAGACACACTTACCGTTTCAGCCGCTCTCCTCTGTCAGTTATAACTAGTAGTTAATCCTATGAAATAGTCAACCAACCAATAGAAAGGACTGACTGAAAGCTGTCAACTTGAACTGGTACTTGACTAAGTTTAGTTGGTTACCTAAGTTTCAACTAACTATTGAGAGCACTGCTGTCCATATTTCGTTTCATATAACAAGCATTGCCTTTTTATTCTCCGTACATTTCTGTCCAACCAAGAAAGCAGCCGTGTCGTGGCTCTCCAGCATTATACTCACCCCGCCCTCCACGCAACCCAAATCCTTCCCCGTCCAAGCATCCATAACCTGATACGCGTGCGATCTCTTTTCCAGCTGTGGCACTTCAGCCCACTTCGCCTCTCGCGTGGCATTGTGCGCTAGCGAGTTCAGTATCAACACAAGTACCCCATGGCTGCTCGCGCCACTCCAGTACTCAGCAGGGTACGACCCGTTAAACGTCCACTTCGGATTTACGCCCCACTTGTACGGCGTCGCGGGCTTCCCATAGTGTTCGTCCTGACTAAATGCCAATAGGTACTTGTTCGCTAGTATCGCAACATGATCTGGGGGCAGCTTGTCGAGCGCAGTGCCAATAATCAGTGGGCTCTTCATCGCCGCCCAGAACGCGAAATGACTTCGTGATTCCGCGACGGTAAGGTCTCCGTTGCCGACCTCAAGCATGTCGGCATCGTTGTGGCCCCAGAAGTCGACTGAATTGAGAAGGAAGGAGTTCAGATTCAGGATTTCCGCTATGCGATACCAGTGCGGTGTGATGTCGCGGGACATGCGCCATGAATCACCTGTTGCGTTACCCCAGGATACTACGTCCGCTCGACCCTTTTCACAGAGGCTGTAGAGGATAGTTCGATTCTGCGAGAGGAGGGCATCACGCATGTTGCGGTAAAGTTTCGCCGTGTTAGAAGTGGACCAGTCGTAGCCAGCTGGTGCAGTTTTGTTTGTGACCGCGCAGGTGCCATTCGGGAACTTGTGGTCATCGGTGGAATCTGGCACGCAAGCTACGTATTCGTCCTTCCAGTTGGCGGGAGTATGGCAGTCGTCGTATTTGAGGTAGTCAATACCCCATTCCGCGAATGTGGCGGCGTCAAGATACTCGTACCCAATACTTGCTGGATAGCCTTTGCACGTCTTGGTACCGGCAGAGCTGTAGATACCGATTTTGAGGCCTAGGGCATGGATTTGGCTTGCTATGCCAGCAATACCCTCTGGGAACTTGACTGGATCGGGGATTATCTTGCCTGTTATACCGTCTCGGCCAGATTTTACTGACCAGCAGTCATCAACTATACGACTCAGTTTAAATTTCTGGAGCTGCCTCTCCAAGTAGAACTCACTGTTGACGTATTCGTATCCGGCATCTTTCAAGCCGAGGCTAACCACCTGATTTGCAGCCGTCATGACCTTCGTGGCATCAATGTCGCAGAAGAACGCATTCCACGAATTCCAACCTAGAGCCGGGAGTTTACCCTTTTTTTTTTGTAAGTTTCTCATTGCTGCAAATCATTCGGCCTCAAGCTTACCACGCCATCCGGACGGACAAGCGATAGCACAGGTGGTAAAGCAGTCAGAGCGGCGAGGGAGGAAGATGCATTCATCTCGGATCTCATCTCGTTGATAACCTATATTACTTTAGTAAATTCCATGTTTAGGTTCTGGGAGGCATTTTATATGTTGTGATAGATAAAGTGACACCACATGGCCCCTCTATACCCACCTTGTAGGCCCAGATGAGGATGGTAATGAGACCTAGCCAGAACGGACCCGAGGTGATAAGCCAGTAGATTAAGCATTTGCGCCGGTTGGAATCGCAGCAGCTTTCTGTCGCCATAATTCTGGTCTTCTCCGTCTGGAGACAACTGCATTAGCAGTTGTTCCTCTAATAGAGCCTTGGGAATCTCAGAGAATTACTGTTCCAGCGGTAACGAAGACAAATACGAAGTAAGCATTTGAAGTGAATGGTGGGTTGTGAGACCGAGATGTGGTCAAAGCTCGCCTCGTCTACTGTGAATACCCTTCATTTAGAGTGCACGCTAATAATTCAGGCAAAACTTTCAGGCAGCAAGCGAATGTCGAGGGTGTAGAATGAAATAACATTAGGTCCGCACAAAAACCTGGCCGCAGAGAAACAAGCGCCTAATTACAAAGCTAGTTGCATCTTTATATCATCCCTTGGTTGTTCCATCTTGGCCGAAATGTACCATAATAGAGAGCACAGCTGCTCGCCGGATGAGGTGCGGGTCACAGAAGAGGTAGTCGAGGCAGCGGCAGGGAATAAGGAGAGTGGAGAAGAAGTGATGACACTTCTGCTCAAGCGACGGGGGGATCAGGTCCCGATTACAGAAGAGGTAGTCAAGGCAGCTGCGGGCAATGAGCGCAGCGGCCACCAGCTGATCTCACTGCTTCTTAAGTAGTGTGTTAATAAACTGGACATTGCCAGCATGATCACGAATACAGATATTCTCCAGGTAGCTGCTACTTGTGGCCAAGAACGGGTGCTAGAGCTTCTTCACAAGAAATATGGATTTGAGGACAGGACAACTTGGATCAGGGTTGCGCAGCTTTACAATTCCGCAAAGGGTGGCCAGCTAGATATGATTCAGCGACTCCTACAGCAAGGTGTGGCCCCAGACCTGAAGAATATCCGCGGCGTTACTCCCCTGTGGCAAACAACTTCTGAGGGACACGCAACTGCGGTTAAAACTCTTCTGACAAGCGATACAGTTGATACCAACTCCCGAGATGAAGATGGCCGAACCCCGCTGTTTCAGGCTGCAGCCAACGGCTATGTTGAAATTGTTCAACTACTCTTGAGCCACGGGGCAAGCCCCGATTATGAGGATAAAGATGGCAGAACGCCCTTATCAGTTGCACTAAAACGGGGTCGGAGTAAAGTAGTAGCCGCTCTTCGGCAGCATTCAAAACAGAAGCTTCGTGGTAACGGTCCAACTATTAGACATGGCCGGAAGGAACACATGCTTATTGGAACGAGCAGCTTTTCTCTGCCAGAGAGCAGTGATTGAGAAGCAGGGGAGATGTATCAAATGCAACAAGGAATACGGCTGGAGAAGGCGCTGGAGTCAAGGCAGAGGACGCTGAGCTGCGTGTATGCAGACAAAACCTGCAATTAATGCAATTAAAATGAGTTTAAACGAGAATACCAAAAATTCGAGCACTACAGAACAATTAAAAAAAAAATCAAGTTTACACATCGCCCGCACTGCCCAGAACGGAACCATTAAGGAGACCATGATGTTCTGGATTAGGAATTAGAGACAGCTCAGTAATCTCAAATGTTAATCCCGTGAGATCGCATTATATAATTCTCAAACTGCATCAAGTAATTGAGGATCAGCCTGTTCGACTTTCACAGAGGACGACGACCGGAGACTGTCTGATTTTGCTTAGGGGTTTTGGTAAGTGCCTCGCGATCAGTCATCTCCGAGGACGGAAGTGATTCATTCATTACCGATGCAGATTATTGGGTCGGCTAGCAGACAGTAAGAAAGAAGAGGTTGACTTCCGATCTAACACGACGGAGCTTGTGACGACAAGGCCATTCAGCGTCTTCATTGAGCATCCCTGAGGCCGATGGTCCACCAGGGGGTAGCGTCATCATCAATCACGTTAATACAGACATCAATGAACACGCTGAACTGCCGCTGCCAACACCTCTATTTCTGACAATCTCAAATAATGAAAATTCCTCTCTGCTCGAGCAAAAGCGCCGTCACTCCCTTTCCACGTATCCTACTCGATGCTGCTGCCTGGATCACCTCTTCTGTGATCCGCACTTCGTCCCCTCTCTGCTCAAGCAAAAGCGCCATCACTTCATCTCCACTTATCCTATTCCCTGCTGCTGCCTTGACCACCTCTTCTGTGATCCGTACCTCGTCCCCTCTCTGCTTGAGCAAAAGCGTCATGATTTCTTCATGAAATGATCTTGCAATCTGGACTACCACCTCTTCTGTAATCGGAAACTGATCCCCCCGTCGCTCGAGCAAAAGCATTATCACTTCCCCTCCACTCTCCTTATTCCTTGCCGCTGCATCGACTACCTCTTCTGTGACCCGCACCTCATCCCCTCTCTGCTGAAGCAAAAGCGCCATCACTTCCTCTCCACTCTCCCAATTCTCTGCCGCTGCCTTGACCACCTCTTCTGTGATTTGGACCTCGTCCCCTCTCTGCTCAAGCAAAAGCGCCATCACTCCATCTCCACTTATCCTATTCCCTGCTGCTACCTTGACCACCTCTTCTGTGATCCGCACCTCGTCCCCTCTCTGCTCAAGCAAAAGCGCCATCACTCCCTTTCCACTCTCCCAATTCTCTGCCGCTGCCTTGACCACCTCTTCTGTGATTTGGACCTCGTCCC
>NXFV01001790.1:0-70561 GCA_002803225.1 Gamarada debralockiae
TCGCTCTAGCAAAAGCGTCATTACTTCTCTATTAAATGATCTCGCGATCTTGACTATCTCTTCTTTTGTAATCTTGGGGGCGTCCTCTCTTCGGTCAAGTAGATGTGTCATCGCCTTTAGCTTTTCTAATCCCTCCAAATGCCCTTGAGCTCTGTAAGTTGACTGAAGGTTGGCTATACTGCCCAGAGTGTCTGGATCTTCCACTCCTTGCACCCGCTTTCTGGTCCGTATCACTTGCAAAGACAACTCCTCTGCCTCCTTCCATTGCTTGTTGTTCTTGTATATTGACACAATGTTGTCCATGATTGTCAGAGTGTTTGGATCCTCCTCTCCAAATGCCCTTCTATAGCACCTTATTGCTTCTTGAAGTCTCTCCTCTGCCTTTTCATACTCCCCCAAGTCCCCTAATATTAGTGCTACGTCCCGTAATCTGATCGCTTTCGCTTTGTCCAAATCTTCTAACTCTATTTTTGAATGCTCTGGCAGTTGACTGTTTGTCGTTCTTAAAGTTTCGTATTCTCCTAAATCTTGTAAATTCCCCAGGGACGTTTCCCAGTCCCAGACAAGTGGGAAATCTTGTGGGAAGGTTGTTATTGATCCTACAAGTGCTTCCCACTTCATCTCTCCGTCTGTTCGTATGTCCTCCGTAGGAGTAGCTGCAATCGTGATAACGGAAAAATGGTCTTTATATAGTCTGATAATCGTAGGCTTGGAGACTCCTTGCAGAAGACAGACGAGGTCGCCCTTCTGGATAGATTTCGCTGAGGCCGGGAGAGTCCACTGCGACTGCCATTCTTTGTTGTATCCCTGATGCCCCTGTGTATTTTCGATAATAATATTCACGTTCTGTCTGTCATCGCTTTCTACCGAGGACACCCTGCCAAGAATACAGCCACTGCTCTTGATTACTGCCATCTGCCGATCGTCCCAAGTCTCCACAGATACCTGATCGCAGAGAAGGAACTTAACAAGTCGCTGCAAGAGTTCCTTCCATGGAACCTGGTAGTTAGGTGACAAGCTAGCCTTGCTGAGATCATCGGAGCTCATTCCGAGCAAGGCATATACCTTGTCATGGCGCCTAGTAGCCTCGTGGGTATGGTACATATCTATTAGATCGCCTAGAGGGCATATATCTAGAGAAACTCTACCAGACATATTTGTTGTGTATTTAGGCCGGGAGATTGTGCCCCTTATCAGGTAGGTTACTGAATAAATTGGACTGTGAAAGCGTAGGCGAGCTTTATAAAACCCATTTAGCGACTCCAAACCTAAGCAGAAGGCATATCCATCGATATCTGTGTAACCACACATGATCAAGATATACCGAGCTGCAGCTACTTCCTGAAGTACCTAGATTGAACTTTTAGTAATTTCTCGCAATAATGTCGAGCGTTTGCTGTCTTACCCAGATACGCTGAAACCACGGTCGTTGAAGCAGCGCGGGAATTGCTTGCTGGACTATTTCGTTATTCGAGGAATTCATAGGCTTTTTGCCTGCAGCAACACGTATTTCTTCGAGCGCTCGATCGCTATCGTCTGCCGCCTCTCCAAGCCAAACAATTACACGGTTTGCTTGACCGTAGATTTTCGCCATAGACTGAATCTGGTGTTCTTTCTCTTGTTCATCTGCTTGATTGATACAAACAGCATCTACCCATATAATTCGTTCGAAAAAGCAATTTCGAAGACGTAATAGCGCCACATGAAGATTTACTGTAACGGGCAAGTCATGCTTATCTATAGAGATAGACCGAGGCTTCTCCGAACCACCCCATGCATAGGATAAAGCCTAGTATAGATGGGTCCCTTTGCCTGATTCCTTTAGAGAGTAGTCGAAGAGCTGGCATTGTATGGGGGCAGTCTCGTCTTCATGTGGCATTAGCCGAAGCAAACGAATACTGTCAGGCCCCGGCAAAAGCGGAGGATAACTGTACTGAGACATGGCGTGAAATATAGCAGAAACTCGAGCTCGACCGTATTAGATAGTTGTGAAGTGGTATGGTGCGTCTGGTGCGTCTGGTGCGTCTGGTGTTATCTTCCGTTCAAGCACAAATGCTGGAACGATGTTGGGCCGCAACGAAAAGTGGGACGCGGGAATTCTGCGGCTGTGCAAGGCATGTGGCGACTCGTCCTACGATCGTCACATGCACCACGTTTTCCTCATTATCTGAGCCATTTGTGTTTACAACCGACAATGTAGTGGCCACGGACCTCATTACTCAAAAAGTTGGATCGAGACGCCACGTTACAATGCCAGGAAGGCGCATGCTCTGGATCAGGAAGGATATTAAAGCAGAACAGGCGCCTGTGGAATCGCCAGACCTTACTGCAGTAGTACTACCACTCCTAGACCACTTGATACTGGTAGTATTAGTATACATTAAGCCATATGGCGCAGAAGACCTCCTGAACGTGATAAGCAAGTTGTACTTAGTCTTTCAGGAAACATAGTGCAAGTGCTAGAAAGCAGTTCATACACTCTAAAGGCTAAGCCCTTACTGAATACCAAGAGATACTGTATTAACTGCTTTATAAGACCAGTTCATTCTATAAGAAATCCTTCTTATAAGAAACGGTTCTAATTGACCGAGATACCAGGGGTATTATAAAAATGTAGTAGGGTCCTAATTTTCCTCTTATTAAGGCTTGAACCAGTTCAAACCCCTCTTATTTAATACTCTTTACAGGGGTAGAATCTTCCTGTCGAAAGCAATGTGACAACTTTACATTTAGGAGAATAATCTGATTTTACTACGAATAAGAGAAACTCATACAGATAAGGATATAATTGTATTGCAGTAAAAACCCTAATAATCAAGGTATAAGAACCTATTCCTCTTATAAAAAATGGTTCTGATTAGCTGAAAAGCACGAGTTCCAATTATAGGAACTGTTCTTATAAAGCAACTAATGCGGTATACGGCCTGATTTACAAGTACGATTTGACTTGGTTGTCAGAAAGCCGTTGTACAAAATGAATACGCCTTTACAGAACTACTTTCTCCTAAATTCCCAAACCATTCATCTTCCTTTCGGATACATTAAAGTCATCATTTCACTTCACTCTAGACGTCTCGGCAACATTCTGGACTTCTGGCCGTCAATTACAGGAATCTTTCAATCTTCTCCAATGTGACCAGAACACAGTAAATTTCGAAATTACAAAGTAATACTCCAATATCGTACTAAATATCGGTGTTTGGCATAAAAGTTCGGCCCAGATATAGCGTGAAAATCCAAGTTGATGCTGTTTAGTCCTATCACCTGTTATTTCGAGATTCAAAATACATTCCCGGGGTGGACATTACTCGTGACGGATCAAAATTTTTCGAAGGGCCGTATCTCACCAGAAAAACGTTTGAAGGAAAACCAAGTGGATTATGCGATTCTCCGCGATCGATAGTACAAATCACATACGCATCTTAATTAATTATTTGAAAGGTTGAGAGTTGTGTGTTCGTTGGAAGAATTTCCGACCATCACGAGTAGTGTCCACCCCTGGTGGCCCTCTGATCAGAATGACATGAGCAAACTTGAAACCCTTTTGGCTGGACGCAATACAGGCTATTCTGTAGAGCTGGGAGTAAGCCGGGGGATTTTGCCCAACTTCTGAACCTCAGGCAATTGGAAATGCAACAAGAAGCCAAGCACCAGGTCACCTGACCCAGTGTATGACTTTTTGTAATTGAGGCTAGTTAGCTATTAGTTGAGTTACCTAGTCTCCTCTGATACTTAGCCTAATTTTAATTCGATTGTACATAATAGTCCTGTGGCACTCTGATCTCCGATTTTCGATTGGAAGTGTAGCGCACTAGCCGCTGCGGCCACCGTAGCAGCGGCCCTAAGTTGGTTGGAAGTTTTCCTCTGCCCGCTTTTACCTTCGTACGTCCTCTATCACGGCATCGTTGAAGGTAGCTAAATGTCAACTATGCGGCACCAGTCCAACTGGGTCAACGGCGCCTACCAATCGGCCACAGAAGAGCGGATCTCGGTTATCAACCCTGCAACCGAGTCATCAATTGCAACAATTGACTCCACGCCCCTTATTACGGTCAACTCTATTATCGCTTCCTCATTGCAGAATTTCTCCAGCGGCATCTGGAGCCAAGCCGATGTTTCAGCCCGCTTCACGGTCCTATCCAAGGCCGCGAACCTCCTCCGCTCTCGCCTGCATGAGTTTATCAATCTAGAGACCCAACAAACCGGTCGGCCCATCCGGGAGATGAGAGCGCAGCTCTTCCGTATCCCTGAATGGCTGGAGTACTTTGCTTCGCTGGCACGGACACATGAAGGCCGTGTTACCCCATTCAAAGGCCCCGTCGTCAACACGCTCACACGTTTACCCCTCGGTGTTGTTGTGCAAATAACACCATGGAATCACCCACTCCTGATAGCGATGAAGAAGATTGCCGCAGCTCTAGCGGCGGGAAACTCTGTTATCGTCAAGCCATCTGAATCCGCGCCGTTGTCAGTACTAGAGATGGGAAAGCTATTCCAAGAGGCGGGTTTGCCAGATGGGACTTTACAGATCGTATCGGGCTACGGGCGAGAGACAGGCAAATTCCTTTGCGAGTCTCCACTGATTGCGAAGATTGATCTGACAGGTGGTCTGGGCACGTATGCTGCAATCGCGCCGACCGCGAGTAAAAATTTAATCCCAATTACGGCTGAGCTGGGCGGGAAAGCACCGGTGTGTATCTTTCCGAGTATGCCAGTTGAGAAGGGGGTGAAAGCGGCTTTGTTTGCCAGTTTTATTGCGAGCGGGCAGACTTGTGTAACAGGCAGTCGATTATTGATACATTCAGACATATATGACGAATTTGTCGACTTACTGGTACGGAGGACGACAAATTTGAGAGTCGGTGCGCCGACTGATGACCAAACTCAAATTGGAACAGTAATCTCGCGCACGAGTGTAGAGAGATGCTCTGCATTTGTCTCACAAGCCATTGCGGAGGGTGGAAAGGTTCTTTGTGGTGGGAATCCCACCAGCGTAGATGGAAAAGGGTTCTTTTTCGAGCCAACGCTGATTGAGACGAGAGCTGAAAGCAATCTGGCTTGTAATGAAGTTTTTGGTCCTGTCATTGCTCTCATCAGGTGTGAATCAGAGGAGGAAATCGTCAAAATTGCGAATGCTACTTCTTTCGCATTAGGTGCGTCAGTGTGGACGAACGATTTCAGCCAGGCCCATCGTGTTGCTGGAAATATAAATGCGGGAATAGTCTGGATCAACGGACACCACTTGAATGATCCGTCATCGCCATGGGGTGGATTCAAGGAGAGTGGGCTGGGCAAAGAGAATGGCGTTGAAGCTTATGAGAGTTACACAAAGTTGAAGAGTACAATCATTAATTATGGGCAAGAGCCAAGTTGGTTTGATGACGAGGTGGAGAATTCTCGATATGGGTAGAAGCCAGTCCCAAATATCTTCACATATCTAGTAACAGAACAGAAGAACTGTCCTTCCATATTGGGTGAGGAGATGACTTTGAGCGAATTAAATATTTATTTATTTATTTATTTTTTTTTTTTGGTGATGTGAGTGGATTTTGCAAGACTTCTGTCGAAAGAGCTGGTGGGATTGCAGGCAAGGAGGGTCCAAACTGGAGTGAATAATTCGATGTGGAGAGAACATCCATGTTTATGGAAAAGAGAGGGGGAGAGAAGGGAGCTCTCCATATCTCCAGTTTTTAAGTGACACAATAAGCCAGAAGAGACTTGCAATTTTGATTAATTCTTAACTGTCTGCGAAATAGAAGTTGAACCGGTAGTAACATACGTAATGCTTGAGAGCAAACACTCTCCCGCTCCCGAGAAACACGTAGGCTCTATGGCACTGTTATACAAGGTCCAAACGATGTGACTCTGTATTCCACAATCAAATTTGCTTATGTATGTACTTTGCAAGGACAACTGACCGAAGCCCGATCTGACGTCCCTCCTAATTCTCACCGATCTAACTTGCTCTCATCGCGCCACTTCGCCATTGACCTGGAGCCCGCAATTCCTCTCACAATCCATCAAAAATCAAACCCCACCTCTCTGCCTTCCAACCCAGCCCACCTCTTCATTTCCCACGAGCCCATTCCCTCCCAGACTTCCCTTAGACCCAACGATATGCCTCCCTCGCCAGTCTCAAGAATCACAATGACCGCCAACCCAATCGTAACAACCAAAGCCGGAACTCTGAATGCCCACCCCAAGGGCTCAACGCCCCTTCGTCGATTCTCGAATATCAAGAACGCGATCATGCAAAGCAGCACTATAGCGGCAAAGAGACGGAGCTGAGCGTAAACGAGGGTAAGACCCGCAAGAACTTCAATGACGGAGGTGATGTCGAGGACCGTGGTGGGTACTCGAGGTTTTGCCTTTGGTGGAGTTGAAGAGAGTTTTGGTAAGGCGGAAGAGGCCGGCTCCTTCACCCACCATCTTCCTAAAACGAGCTTCAAGACACCTGCAGTCGCCAGAAATAGGCCTATGATCGTAGCTAGAACCTTAGAGAGACCTTCTTTCCAGGGAGGGGAGTTAATGCGCTCCATTGGTGGGACTGGAGAAGTACTTTGATTCGAGTTTGCGTTCATGGGAGTTTGCTGACTGAGGGTTATTCGAAGGCGAGAGAAAGTTGGAAGAGATGGCAGAGAGTTGAACGAAACGCACGCAGTACATAAGTGAAGTTGAAGAATGGATGAGAAGGCTACTTTGCTCCTACCAAGAAAGATTGTGCTAAGAGCGGGGCAAATTTATCCCGCGAATCCGGTTGGAGAGCACGTGGTCTAACGGCGATGTTACACAACACACAACAGAGACTTACGATGCGAGATTCCTATGCAGAGGATTTAAGTTGAGCAAGCTTGAGTGTAGGCTCTTGCGGATACATTAAGCCCGACTGCCCGAATGCCGATCTTTTCATCAAGAGCAGGCGAGCAGCCTCAGCCGTCCTCCCCACCACCAATCCATCCCTCAAACCATCACACCTACCCTCCCTCGCTGCACTCCCATATTTCCCCCACACTACCTCCTCCCCTCTTGCCTCACAATATCCTTCATTCTCCCACAAACGCTCAGCACACCCATCTCAAACTCCAACGCCCTCATCCCACTCGGTTGTCCAAAGACCCGGACAAACCTAACCGCCCTCATATTCCCCAACATGGTATCAAACTCCCTACTCAACTCCACCGTGCCCTCCTCATGACTCTCATACTCATATACATAATTCTCCCTCTGCGAACCAAGTCCAGGACTCCAAGGCTGTAATCCCATCTGCACTAAATTCCCAACAGTGATTTGATCTTGAGCTAGCCTTGCTTTGCCGGTAGGAGAGGGGCCGATTCGGCGGGGGAACATGCATACTGTTTGAGGAATTTCTTTAGGACGAATTTGCTTGTGTGAGAGGAGAGGCGAATAGTTAGTTGCGAAGGGTGGAGAGGCTGGCTTTAGAGATGGATTGGACTATGGGATCGAGAGTGTGAATTTCATTAGAGGGAACGGAGAGGGTTAGGGAGGTTATGAGGTGTAGATGGGTGGATGTGAGGGTAAAAAAAGATGTGCATTGTGATGGGGAGTAGAAGACGTTTGCTGCGTCGATTCGTAGGATGGAGGAGACGAAAAGAAGAACATAGAGTGGATGTGAATGAGGCGTGGATAAGCATATGTCGGTTGGCGAGGAGGTAGGGAGATAGCTGTAGATTTGCAGACGCAGTTCGATGGGGAGTTTGAGGAGGTAGGGTATGTTGTGGACTAGGGAGGGCGAAGTCGTGGGATGCACGTGAGAGCTGGGAATCGTGAGCGACTTTCTACAATCATATCGCCCTCTCAAAGAAGGGAGAGGGGGGATGAATGGAGATGCACATTACATTTGAATCGTATATCCCTCCTAACCTTCCTTAACTATGTTCGAGTGTTATCAAACTGGCGGCGCCTAGCCTTGTGTTCTAAACTGCACGATTTTCGAGCAGTCCAGGGCCCAGGTTCGGCGATCATTCTTGAGACGAAAGGGTATGAGTCCGGAGGTGATGGATAAAGGAACTATGTAAAGAGAGTGTTGCTTAAAAGAACATTTCAATGTGACAAGGACGGACTGCGCAATGGGGTTGGGCTTTTTTACCCTTAAGGCTTGGTGGCTTGCTTGGTCCATCAGCGGCGCAGTGGATGTAGGCAGGCAACTCTGCCCTGTGCAAGGCTTTGAAACTTACGTATACTTGTTGCCGAAGAGTTTGATGTTTTGGAAAATTAAAGACTTGAGAGGATAGAAGCAAAGGCTCAAACTTGGGCCGGATGCAATGCGAGAATCTCAATCGCTGAAACAATTTGAACGATTGGAAATATGTAAGGCTCGATCCACTCACTACGCGCAATTCTCAATCGATCAAACAATTTCAAGATTCAAGCTTCCTCTGCATCGCATGCCTCTTCAATCACCACTCGATGAGATAAGAAAAAAGTAATTGATGAATTGCATTGTACTGCACTGTCTACACTGGCACAAGCAGTGTGTTTGAGATGAACGAGTCTTCCATTTCTCATAGATCCATTATACGCCCCTTCCCATCCAATTTATTACACTTGCCCTCCCTCCATACAAAAGAAATATCCTTCCAAATTGTATCCTGTCCATAGTACAATCCTTTTCCGATGATCAGCTTGGCTTGAATGTCTTTACGTTTCGATCATCAATCATCTAGAAGACGACAGCCTCGCTATCCTTTCCACCACCAGGAAAGATCTTCTTCAAGTCCTTGCCAACAATCAACGCGATCTGTGCGCCCAAGATAACAACGAACAAGATGCTGAGAGCGAACTGCATAGCTAGGACCTTAGCATAAGCCTTGACAAGTCTGACGCGCGAGTTCCAGTCGAATGTCTTCCAGGCATCAAGAATGCCAATGACACCACTGCCACCAACAATCTCTGGGATAACCTTTCCGCCAAAGCTACGGTCGAAAGGAACGATGCTTTCAACCTCGTCAGGGAGAAGAGAAGACTGGACACGGATCAAGGTAACTTTGGCTGGAATGACGACCAAGAATACGAGAGCGACGGAGAGAGCGAGGACGGAGAAAGCCTTGAGGACCATGATTTGGCGCTCAGAGTTGGTGGCGTTGGCGAAATCTTCTGGGTTTCCGACGAGCCCGTATGTAGCAGCAAGGTAGGCTGGCATCACAATAGTGAGTTGCTCAGCGATGGCGAGGATGGCAGTTGGGCCTGCAACCTTCTTCCATGTCTTGATTGCTGGGACACGGCGGTACCATGGCTTTGGGTTGGGGTCGGAAATCACGATGTGTGTCCAGGCCAAAGAAAGTTGTGCGCAAAGGACGGAAGCGATGATGGGAGCAAGCAGGAAGGGAACGAAGATGTTGAGCATGCCCGAGACCCATTGTACGGTAAATATGTAGACGATGAAGACGGACAAGCCGCGGAATCGCGCACGGAAACCACCCTTGGATTGGAGGTGCTTGATTGTTGTGCGGAAGCTGGCGGTGATGGGTTGTTGCTTGACGGGGAGGAGCTCCGGCTCGGTGGGTTTGTTGATGGGTGCGTCGGGGTCTTCGGTTGTGAGGGGTTCGAAGACGATGGCTTCTGGGGATTCGACCATGAGGAGGGCGGGAATCACACGGCCGAAGGTATATTCGACCTGTTGTCCAACATCAGCGGTTGTTTGGGGAATGAGGGAGCTGTTTTGGTGGGACTTACCATGAAGGAGATGGCGACGAAGAAGAGGACTGTAAGGCCCATGATCACGGCTCCCCATGTTGGCAACTTGTAGGTGTGCTGAGGGTTCTTTTGGAATTGTGCATGGCTCATCTCCAATCCTCGGCGGAGGAGGGAACCCACGGTTGCGTGCATGATGACGGTGTTATGAAAGGAATCGATTAAAGAGTGACGACACGGGACAGATATATCGTAGGATCGATGACTTCTTGGTTCTTTCGAAGTATCACGATGAAAAGAGAAAGGAGAAAGGAAGATGTTGGAGGTTAATGAAGCACGAATTGTCGTTTGAGGGGGCAACAACTGTTTGACGAGGCGGAGTGCGGCGTAGCTTGTCAGCCTAAATTATACGAGAGTGCAGTACCACTTAAACGCTAAATGTTGGTGTTTCATTGGACATCGAGCTTCCTTCTATTTACGTTAACGCCACCCAACCAGGATTGCCAAGTCCAAAACACAAGATGAAAGAATATCGGCCATTCGTTCTGCCTGATTACTTTTCCTGAATTCTTCGTATGGACTGTAGAATACCCGACCGAGTAACTGATTGAGAATTCAGTGTATTTCAAACCAGTCTTTCCAAAAATGTTCACAGATGGCCTGCTCTTTCAATGCCTCGGACACTCCATGACACGCACGTGATACTTAGCCTGAAAGGCGAGTTTTCTGTTCGACCTTCATCCTCAAACCTTGTGCTCTGGATCTTCCAATAGGCTCCGCTGCTGAATTGAATCCATCTTATCCGAATGCTCCTATTCCTCCAAATCCTCTGAGCGACCGTTGATTGATGCGATTTGTCGTAGCTGTCGGTTGTCGCTGAAGGATCCAACCAGGCTGGAATGAAGTCCCTGAAGCAATCCCACTCTCGGCAAAAAGAAAAGATATCCTTTCGATGTATTTACAAACCACTTCGGACCGATCGGCGTGAGATCCGACTTCTTACACTCCACGCTGGAGCCTCGAGTTCTGATATTCACTGCATGCGCACTTGAACCCGTCTCTCTCGATGAGGCTCCAGTGTATCGGCCCTGTCATACTCATGGGAAAGATGCGTCCGTATGCCGCACCATATCTGTGGATGGGCGACCATTCCAAGTTATTCTGAATCTCTACGATGCACTGCAGAACTTTTGTGGCTTTTATCCTTGCATTCGACTGTGGGTGGATGCAGTCTGTGTCACCCAGAAAAACCTATTGGAGAGAAGTCAACAAGTTCAATTAATGCGGAAAGTCTTCTCCCAAGCAACAGTGACCTATATCTGGCTAGGAGTCGAAGCAGGTGAAAGCAGCAAGGCTTTCGACTTTCTTGAGCTGTGCTCAGATATCTTCCGGTATTGTTGGGCTCTGAGACATTCAAATCGGATCGATCACAGACTTTGGGACCACCATCATCTTGGAGAGTTCGAATGAGGAAGCTTTCAAAGGAGCAAGGATCGGGTCAGAGCTTGCTCATTTTCTGGACGCTACCAGCAGAAATTGGGGGTCTTGTTCCATTCTTTGGAAAGAATTCTGCCAGTTATTCCGTCATCGACCGATAACGCACAATCGGAACGTGAGCCCACAGACTCGTCCAGGTACACACCTCAGTGCGAGAGGACATCCAAAATTTTGGAGTACTTCGAGGTAAACTTGTTTCAAACATCGGGTGCTGTACAGTTAAAGTTACTGACAGTAGAACAGAATAATGTCTTGGATTGTCATGCAGTTCCCCGGCGTTATCATCATGAGCGAGGCTCTGAACATTCCACCACACATTCCTGTGAAAAGACTCACAATTTCTAGCCATCGTAAACTCCACAACCTCCTACATACCGGTCCACTGGACACCCGTACGTGGCGACATCGGAATATATGATCCTGAGCTAGCTGCCCCGGACACTGACCCAGTCCTCATAACAAATTCCGCGCTGAATATACTTTAGGATACTCGAAGAGCCGTTCAGGTCGACCCCGTCAACAGTGATTGTATCAAAGCCGGAGATTCCTGTAAATCATTTTTGATCCCAGGAGATTTGGATGTGGTGGCACCTTGGCCATATCGAAATCTAAAAGACAGAAGTTTGGATGTGTATGTAACGAAAGGAGGACCATCCTACCAAATCGACTTTTGGAGTCCGCCAGACAACACCACGGTTGCAGGAGATGCGTGCAGTATGTATGTGGTGAATGCAGCCAGAACGACTCCTGGGGAGCATACGCCTTCTCCGCAGTCCTATCCATTTCACGACGCACGGCCATAGTATAAGTCCGTGCACCCCCATCCCGCCCCCCCAAAATAAGCGATTTTTCAGATAATCACCCACATTCAAATGAATATATTACCTCAACTACTCTACTTCAATACAATCTAGTACAGAATCAGATAGACTAGTTATATCTGAAGCTTCGTCTTCAATTTCTTCTCCTCTAGCCTCTTTTTGCGCTCTCTGTATCTCTGCAATTCCTACAAACTTAGAATTTAGGCTAGTCCTAACCTTCCTTCGTTTTTTAGGTCTAGATGCCTCAAGTTAAGTCTCTAAAGACTCTATTCTAAGCTTATAGTCTGCTAGAATACTCTCTTGCTCTTCAAACCCCTTTAAAATCTTCCGAAATAAGAGCCTTTGCGTAGGTTGATCGTGTTCTTCGAGCTACTGAAATACCAAGGCTTGGGCCTTAAGTTCGATTGACTTTTTAGGTATAGACCAAATAACCTGTGATATCTCTGTATTCTAGTCGAGCCTAGAGCCCTTATCTATGCTTTCTGAAGGCTGTTTCGAGGTCTCTTTAGCCTTATTGCTATTCTCTAAAAGCAAGGGGCTTATAAGTGGTTTTGCTATAGATTTTGGCCAAAGACTAGTTACTTTTTAACTACTCTTAATATTCTTTGTAAACAAGGCTTCTTTTCTAGCTTTTTGATAGCAGGTAAGGAAGTTCTGCTTTCTAATTAAGCTAGAATCTATTAAAAGACTCAAAGATCTAACCTCTTTTCGATATCAACTTTTTAAGGGAAAAAAAACTAAGAGATCCAATAGTTGAAGAACATAAGAGGTATAGGCCGGAAGAAATAAAAGGTAAATATTATTCTAATAGCAAAGGTACATGAAATCTGTAGTTTCATGACTTCTATGGCCGTCTAGAATAAGTAGCCTAGGCTCTGGAGTATCGGTTACGGGAAGTAATATCTTCTGGAGCTATTCTATAGCTGTCTCGTCCGTTGTCTAGCTATTATCAGTTGGCGTAAATTCCCAGCCTTTAAATTGACTAAGACCTCGAGGAAATTACTATTATTGGACTGATTTGCCCTTAAAAATAACCAAAGGAGAGAGAGCAACCCTAGTTGCTAAGACACATTTAATAAAAGATATCCAAGCCTTAGACCCAGGCTATTTCTTTTGAATAGCACGCCTTTCAGAGCTTTTAACAACTAACCTATTTACCCTAAGGCCTTCTATAATACCGGATTCGTCTATATTATACCGGTATTCAGGCTTAATAGCCTGAATATCAGGAAGAAGGAGCTGCTGGAACTAAGCCTTAATCACCTAAGTTATAGTCCTATTTATACGCAAGGAATCAATATTCCTAGCTCTTTTAGTCTTAAGAATAAGGTTTCGTTTAAGAAAAGCTTGTATCTAGCGTTTACCAAGTAGCTGATAGTTTCTCTTGATAGCTAGGACGCGCTAGGCAAATTCCTTGACTTAAGCATAGGTTAGAGGGAGCCCTAAGGCCTCTTAAGTAAGAACCCAATTAGCCAAGTGCTCTTCCTGGACTAGTGATAGTCTTTGCTGACTTTCGGCTGTAATAGAATGGGTTTCATGGCCTTTAATTCGATCTCGGAGTATAGTATAAGGAACCCCCTACTCTCGTACAGCTGCCTTCATAGATTTGCCATTTGCAATATCCCTGAGGGCATAGGCTACATCGTCTTCGGTATATCGAGGCATCATTGACGTGAGATATTAGATCCAAAATTTGAAGTGATTTGGAGTAAAAATAGTAGAGTAAAAAATTTATAAAGTAGAAGTAGCGGTCTAGAAAATCGCTTATTTTGGGGGGGCGGGATGGGGGTGCACGGACTTATATGTCGCGAGACACAGGTACAATACTTGCCTGGGAGGACCTTGGCAAACCGGAGTTGCAGAATATTACTGCGTTAGACTTCAAGACCGCCTTTGATACCATGATTGATTGATTGATTGATATTCTTACGCTGACCAGCTAGTTAGCTATGCAGTACACCTATAAATACAAACCCTGGGAATACCTAAAAGGAACAAACACCCAGGCACAGCAGTTCTACTATTTCAGTGAATTACTCGCTGCCTATTAAACCAAACGGCTCTGTGCTAGGCCTTACTCGTAAAGAAGTGCCCTAGCCAGAGAGAAATATGGGAGAAGCCCTGATTGTACTATCCACCGGCTAGCAACTCTAGGATATCATGATTATTCCATGGAGTAATTCGTCATCAGACATTCCCAGCACGTCCACCACTTGGAAGCTTAAGCCCAGATCGCCTCGAGCCTTCGTATCAGTCTCGTGGCTCCTGAGGGCTCCCGATCGCTGGATTACGTTCGGAATTTGTTCACGATTCCAATTTAAGTCTTCAACCCTCTTGTGCTCTCCGGGTCTCCTACAATTACAGACGTCAGCTGATCTTCTACCGGAGAACTACATCAATGGTTCATATGCGAGCAAAAGAATTCAGGCAGTGCCTGAACGGTGGACAGTTCTAACATATATTGGAGTTTCGGGGTTTTCGCTAATGATAATTTTCGTAGCACTGGCTCTTGGTGCAGCATATGAGGGACCTGAATCATCCTTGTTCCTTTTTGTGGAATCGTTGGACCTAAAATGGATTGTAATGGCGACAAAGAAAAGGAAGTTGACGATATGAAAGAGGTTTTCTGAACTGCAGACTTGGTGACGACGACAAAATCTTGGAACAAGCCGGCAGGGTGAGGGTAAAGCTGAGACCTAATGCGGGAGCTACTACTAGCCACGTCTGAGACCAGAATGGAGAAGTTGTTCAATGAAATTCGTGCTCAAAAAAGAAGGGATATCCCAACTACAAGCTTGAAGAAAGTGATTCAAATCTGCAACTCGGGCTCAACCGGCTCAGGAGGCGGGACTTTATCCTCCCCAAACCCATCAAGCAACGACTTAACATAAACACAATCCTCCGGATTCTCGAAGAATGTTGCGCCCGACATCTCCAAAGCCATGCATCTCTCATCCATTGTATGCGCATTCTTAGCTCTCTCAAACCCATACCAGAAATGATTTCGATCCGGCAACCGCAGAATCCAAACCCCACCACTCTTCGGCCATCCCAAGTGCAGAATCTCCTCTTCCTCTGGCGTCAACTTCCTCCCTTTATCTTGCGTGGCGTCAATGAAGTCCCAATAACTACTCCACCACTTGTCTCCCACTAATCGAAGTCGGCGGCAGAACTCGTCTTCTTCTGTGATATTGTAGGTGCGGTTGACTGCGTTGAAACGATCCAGACCGAGGAAGTCGAGTTCCACACTTTGGACGTTCTCAGCGGCGATGATGCCGCCTACGCTTGGCCAGCCCATGACTGTGTTCGACCGGCCGAGGTTAAGAAACTGTAGACGTTCGTTGGGCTCGATATCTAGATCTGGAAATGGAGGAAAGGGAGGATTGGGTATCAAGCCATCGTCACCCACTGCGTGGGGTATGGAGCCGTTCCTGGCCATCGCGTTGAATGAGGAATGCTCTCCGAAGGGAAGTTTGTAGAATGCAAAGGCGATGAAGACGAAGAGCATGATGGAGAGGAAGATTGTGTGACTAGAAGGTGTATAATTTATTTTGAACATGTGATGAGCGCTGAGTGTGTATGGGAGTGCGAAATTATAGGAACAGAGCATGTGGTGGTTAGATGCGGCGTGAGGGAATCACTCTACGCGGTTCCGCTCATGCTGCTACAAGAGTACTAATTGCAGGATCGTGAAACGCAGGATTAAAGGTCGCAGGAAAAGACGCCACTAGCAAATCTTAACCTGCTTGGCGATTTAGGCACCGGGACTCTCATTGTGGTCTTCTACAATTCACCAGAAAAAACGACGTTCAAGATAGCCTAAAATACTCGAAGGCTGATCTGGTCTGTTCAGCGCAATCCCGACGTCGTGGCCGAAATCGAACATGAACTTAATTGTATGCCCCCCTCTGCAAGTGCAATGGAGCTAAAAGGGTTCAGATGTCAATTCTTTATCTCATCAGCGCATGCTGAGTCTTGTGGGCATTACTTGATGATTTGGCCGGCAATGCTCTGGTTGAGGAGGATGAAATACCACATAGATTGAAAGTGGTTATGGCGATGTTCAATGGATGGATAGACAAAATGGAAATTTAGGCGGGAGCAATTGGAATGGATTGGTTTAACTATATATCAACTTTGCCTCACAAACCCGCTCGACATCTTCATGATGCCTTTGAATGAGGTTGTAGCCAAGGGATCATGCATAAACTCCTCCAATCTCCAGCTAATAGCAGAAAGATATCATAGGAGCACGAAGAAAATCTTCTCATGCTGACTTCTGCAGAGGAAGACACGTTCATTTGAGGGGATATGTCTTTGTGCTAGCATACAAGACAGTCTAGGTACTAGATGTCAACGGATGGTTTTGCTGAGAAATTTAAGGTTTGAGGCCTTTGACCGAATGATTGTGTATGTATTCCGATGAGATTGTATCTAAGTCCCCAATACTTGGAAAAGGGGGGGAAAAAAAATTCTCACTCCAAAATTAGAATCAAAAGTCTTCTAAGCGGCTACGATGGTACCTGCTGATAGCCTTTCCTCTGAAATATCGATTGTATTATTTCCGTCTTGCAGCAGGGGTCGCTGCATTTTCGTACTTTTTTATGTGAGTCGAGTTGGAAGATTGGACCCGCAGGAGTGATTTCAGACTCCTGTAGCTCTGAAGATGCCAGTATCTGATATGTTTGCATTACCAAAGAAGTCCCGGATATCTTTCACGAGCAGCTCGGGCGTTTCAGTTGCAGCGAAATGACCTCCTGTGTTGTGCACGACTCGATATTTGACGTTTCCTAGTCTTCGGGCCCAATCAAGTGGCTGGCAATGTTAGCCAATACTTCGAATACTACAGGAACTTGTTGATTCCACTCACAGTGCGGTACCATAAATCACGAACAAATTCTGATATTGCAACAGGCTGGTCGACGAATGGATATTTGCCGCCAAGGCTGTATAAGTTCAAGCTCCCCTCCTGATTTCCAAGTCAATGAAGATTTCTCAAACAAATGAAAATATTCTTACCTTTGCAGCTTCCTTGTAAATTCTCGAAGCACCATGAGGCCCTTGAATCCAGTACATCATAGTCCAGGTAATGATATCCTCGAGGGTCCAAAAACTGGGGTTGGAAACGCTGGGATGCATCGCATGATAGAGCCACATTGCCAATCCCACTGGGCTATCGGTCAACCCATGGGCCAATCGCAATGGCGTTGTTTGCTTTACTTGTCCATACGCCCACCTATTGTTGATGAAGCCTTGATAGATCTCTATCGTAGCTTTCTCATCCGCCGTACTTTCATTGTTTTTATCCGCTCGAGGTCCTCCATATTTGGAGGCACGACCCAAAAGTTAGAATGGCAGGAGATGACTGATTCCGGATACAGGTGCGCTTGATGTCGAAGTATCAATCCTCCTAGATCCCCGCCTTGAATTACGTATTTGTTATAGTTCAGTTGCTTCATGAGGGCATCAAAGGTGTGGGCAGCCTCGACGAAACCGAATCCTGGTTTTGTCGGCGCTGGTGAGAATCCGAATCCCGTGATCGAAGGGGCGACGACATGGAAGGCTGGATTGGTGGCTTGGGAGGGGCTTGTGAGGTCCTTGATGATATTTTTAACTTCTAGGAATGAGCCGGGCCAGCCGTGGATGAACAATAAGGGGATTGCATCTGAACGAGACGACACATGGTGCACGAAATGCAGTGGAACAGCGTCGGTGAACGTTAGGTTGGAGGGCATGGACACCGTCGTCGTAAATTGCTGAAGACTGGAAGAACAGATCAGTACGAGGCTCCGTTAAGAAGTGGATACTCACTCATTGTTCAATTTACTCTGAACCGCGTCCCAATTGTACTCCTTTACCCAATAATCTCTAACAGCTATCGCTTTATGCGTGGGTGGTCCATCAATGAAATCCGGCTGTTCAACATCCTCAGTAAAGCGGGTCAACTCCAACTTTTTCTTTGTGTAATCAATAAAATCAGGATCGACTTGGATTTCGAAAGATTGAGGAGATGTCTCAAATCTGCACTGGAAATTCTGAGGCCTCATTGCGAAAGCTTTATGTAGAAGGACGATGGGCAGTGGAACCAGAATGATAGAGGGGCAAAGATGGGAACACTGGAGGGAAATGAGAAAAAGGCTAGGCAGATGAGTGACATTGAGTAGCGATGGTGGGACCTCCTTATACTAGTCGAGGCATGACCTTGCCCCCCTGGGCACCCATCCATACAGCTTTTTGATGACTAACCTTTTATCTCTTCTGAATTACTAATCTTAGGTAGTATCGACATCTCAGATGTTGTTAAGCTAATCATATTCTCGGCTATCGTAATGTCATATTTATGTCCGTACGCACGCGTTGGTCCGGTAGATTATTAATCGTTCCATCTACAAGTACGGACGTATCTTGGCGACTCGATAAAGCCCCTAAGCCATCGACTGCCACCATGATAAAGACATGCCTTTTATCAGAGGCGACATTTTGAAACTCAACAAAGGGTACTATATTAATTGCTTTATAAGGCCGATTCATTTCATAAGCAATTCTCAAGTATAAGCAACGGTTCAAACTGGCTGAAATGGAAGATATAAGGTTATAAGCAACAAAATAAGTTAAAACCCCAGGAAATTTCCCTTGTTTTTTACTTCCAAACTCCCTTCTAAAGCCTATCGTCCATAAGATCAATTTCTAGCGACTTGAAAGCTGTAGATAGAGCGAGCTGTGCGTTATAATTATAGGGAGTTGTACGCTGTAAATACTCTAACGCTCGAAGATTTAGTGATCATTGTCCTGAAAATTTTACGAGTGACAGCCTGGAACTCGCATTTTTAGCAAAATCAAGGTAAAAGCAACTACTCCTTTTATAAGCAACGGTTCGAATTAAATGGAAAGCAGGATTTAAGGTTACAAGGCCGGCTCCCATAAAGCAATTAATACGGTACTCTCTTCAGATGCCTTGTGTTCTCGATTCGCATCCTGGATCTCATGTTTCATCACACAATGCTGAAGGTTATCGTATCACGTGACAACCGCTCAAATTACTCTACCCCTGATGGACTACATGAAATTGACAATACTGGCAACTTGTACGTGTACCAAAGAAGATATTCTGAGATGTGTTGATAAGTGAGCGCTTACCAACTTTCTTACGTTGGAAACAAGTTGACTAATGTGCGGGGAAATTTATGTAACAATCAGCCCAAATACTACCCATTTCCCTTTTCGGATGAGAATCAATAAAGTGTGTGTAGCCTTTCCAGGTATTCAATTATATTCTCATGATTCCGGAATGAATCCTTCCGCAGACTCAGTATTTGAAGGTTCGCCCTCCCTCAAGACGATCCCAATGAATTAATTCTTAAGACGGCACGCACCGTTCCCCACCAAAGATTTGGAATCACAGCGCAGTCATCAATCAGCAGCCACCATGATATCAATAGCAATTGCATTTGCACTCGTTTGTGTAGCTTTTTCTCTCCCAGCAGCTGAAAACTCCCCCGAACCGGAAATTTGGTCACGCGATTTGCGCCTCACTCCTTGCGTGAGTTTCGACTTCGCTGTCCGGGTTCAAGCGTCCAATGATTCGGGAGTCTTACTCCCAGCCGCCACCTACCAAATCAGTGCTTCATATTGCGCACCCACGGTCGTCATTCCAAGCAGAGCACATACAGTACAACTTCTTATCCATGGAGCGACTGCAAACAAATACTATTGGTCGGCGCTGGGCTCTGTCGGAGGTGGCTACGAAGAAGAGCGCTATTCGTGGATTGACGTAGCCCGAGCTCAAGGCTATCATACCATCACCATTGATAGGCTTGGAGTAGGAAATTCGTCCCATCCTAATCCAGTTGATGTTCGACTACCACTAGATGCAGACATAACAAGCCAAATAATCCACCGGCTCAGAACAAAGCCACTCCCAACATCAACATTCGAGAATCATCAATTGAAACTGTTCAGTAAGGTGATACTTGTGAGCCACTCTGTCGCCTCAATTATGATAAACTACCTCATAGTCCACGAGCCAGAGGTAGCAGATGCAGTAATCCTTACCGGTTACGTCCACATCTTCACGAAAGTCAACACCACCGGCCAACAATTCGCACCCGCATCATCCATCTTCCCACAACGCTTCTCAGGTCTAGATCCAGGCTATCAGACTATAGTCTCAGCTGAAAACATGCGAGAATCATTCTTCAGCACCAATGGGACTTTTGATCCACAAATGCCAATGATATATTGGGAGCGAGAGGACGTTCAAGCCACGGGCGAAGTTCAGAGTCTTGTCTCTCTCCTGACTTCTTCCTTCGCTCGCGCGCCGGCTACTGGATTCAAGGCCCCTATAGCGCTTGTTATTGGGCAGAATGATGAGGTACTTTGTGAGAGTGATTGCGGTGAAGGCGATAGTAATTTGGCGGAGTTGTCACAGAGTTATTTCCCTGACTCGAGGGCTTTTGAACCCGTTGTTATACCGAATACGGGACATTTTCTAAATTTGCATTATTCTGCGCCTGAGACCTTCAGAAAGATGCATGAGTGGTTGAAGGAAGTTGGCTTTTGAAGGGGACATATAAAACTTACCGCTGTCTCATGTGAAGACGGCAGGGTTTCCGGAAACGAATACTATATGAGCTAGATGTCTAAAATACTGTACTTAAGGGCAGTAATAGCACAAATCAAACTTGGATGTCTATCAAGAAGTCACACACGGTGACTTCGCCACCAATTGCGCCACAAACAACTGAGAGTTGATGCTCCTACCTCAGTCCACGTGGCCTCTCTGGCGGAGACCCCATACTGTTTATCCTCTTCCAGCTCTCGATCACAGCTTCCATACTCTTAAATCTTGGGAAATTAACCCCTCAAGTATTCTTTGACAGCTTCTCCCCAGACCACGCCACGCTTGTAGAAATGCATTGCTGGCACACTTCCTTCCTTCAACCCATCAATCGCCTGTGCGAGTTCTTCACTGAGTCCTTCTTCCTTGATATCTTTGAGGGGGTATAGATAAGTTTTGAAGGAGAATACTATCGCCTTCGTTTTTGGAAGTCGATGTAGCATCTGCCGCTCACTTCTGAGGTACGTCTATGTTGTGTGAGTTGAGCCGCAGTGGCGATCAAATCTTGGACGCTCACATTGTTGATGTCCACTTTTTCCTCCTTTACTTCCTCGTCTTCATAAAGGTGGTTTCCGCTGGGGGTAAATAGCCGATCATGAGTGGTGATTGACCACTGTAAGCTGTATCAGCACAGCTTCACACAGATCTTATCCTATCCCACTTACGTTCATTCTCAAGACCACCTTCCCCACCTCGATTCTTTCGAAGAACCTATCCATGCTCTTTTCTAACTTTTCCTTGTAGCCTGGAACCAGCTTATGAATATCCCTCAGTTTCAAACCGAATTTCTCCTTCGTATTAAACCCACTAGGAAAGCATGTCACGAATCCTTTCAACACATAACCATCACCGTCCTCCGAAGGCTGAAGCAACAAGAACTCGTCATCGATATTGCCACCAAGGATTTCAAGAGCCTGTATTGGATCAGATGGTGGGGTGAGAGGAATGGACTCGCACGTAGCGTAGTTGAGCAAGCCGGAAGGGGTGATGGTAAAGATTGTCGGAAAACGGGAAGGAAGATATGTTGACACCAGCCAGGTATAGAGCTCATCCACAGCGGGTTTGATAGAGGGAGCGGCTTGGAGTACGATATCGTGGTGATCCTTCATGATCTGTTTTCTGAGAGCTAGTCGCATGAGGTAAGTTCTGTCAATCTCGACAAGTTCTGAGATTGTGGAGTTTGTAAGACCTAATTGAGTCAGTGGATCAGGAAATTGACGGGTCACACAGTTTCGAGACAAATCATACCCATTGTTAGATGATACTTGGGCTTAAATGGTCTCAACTTCAAAGGTTCGACAGCTTGCCAATCGAAATTCGGGAGTGGGACAATATCAGAGTATGTATGCTTTTCAGAGATCGCGACTTTGGTGTCGACGTTTTTACTCAATGATATACGACTCTGGATTTAGTCAGTACATGCTTGTAGCCCTGATGGGAGATTGTTGAGACCGAAGCGCCATGCAGGCTTTAGCTTCAGCTGCAGAAACGAAGGGAATTGTAAAGAATGATAACCATCAAGAAATGGAACCCATTGATTAAACTATCCATACCTTTCTAATAGACATCCATCCCAGTAACTGGGGAGAAAACCTCCAAAGGTGGACCAGTGCGTAAACTATGACAGCACCAATGCCGAAGACTCCAACCCAAGAGTCCATGCCGATGTATTAACAGGATAAATTGAGAAGTTCAAAGTGAGAAACAATTGAGAGAGCATGAACTAGAGAGATCGAAGGTCAAGAATTATGCTGAAGTCTGGATGGAAGTGACAAAACATGTAGTCACAAACCGCAGCAACTAATAACTAACGCCGGTCTCGTTTATACCTTCCGAACCGGGGTACTCAAAAATGGGGTGTCATGTGACTAGGAGGGGGATCACACTGGCGTACGTATCAGCTCGCCATTGATGATGGAGATGGGGCCGCCGCTGTCTCTAACTGCTCACTTACACACCTTGTTTCTTGCTATGATGTGGAACTTTCAACGTTCGTACCTGGCTCAAGTGGCAGCTCTTTCAAAGTTGAAAAATCAAGTAACGTGACTCTGAAATGATTCCAATCAGCATCAGATGAAGAAGGGATGTCAAATTATCCTCCGTACATGGTCACAAGAGATCTTTCTCTCACCCACAGTTTGCAAAGCTAGAAGCTCTTCCCTCTCATCAAACCTATGCTAAGCCATCTTAGCTATTTCACTATGGTTCCCAACGCTACTCTTGACCCGCCGCATCACGCGATATCACTCATCGCCCCCCAGAATTCTTGGAGAAATCCCAAGATCTAAATCGCACGGTTTTGCTTGCTCATTGGATGAGATCTCATCGGCTACTTGCTCCTCTCTCGCCGGTTCCCGAGAGCTGGCCACGACCCTGTCTTCAGTCCCCATCTCTGACACCTCTTGATCGAGAAATCTCTTTTCAAAGCCTCCAACGTAACAAGCGCCGTACCCTTCAGTGTTTTTGCATTCATAACCTCCATTTGATTCAATTTCATCCCTGCGAAGTTCATTTTGAAACCAAGCGAGTCGGCACCAACTTCTTCAATTCGCATCGAACGCCGGATATTCTCAATCGGTGTGAGGGTGCATGCCGCAATTTTGGAGCAAATTTCCTTCGTAAGAAATTGTAGTGATTTGTCATTGAGCAGGACGGAGGGGTTGGCTTTGACGGAGAGAACGAAGTCCTTAATGGCAGATCCAGAATCTAATTTCGTCATTTCGGCGGAAGACTCGACGTTAAAGTATGCTCCCATTCGAATGTCACGATCCAAATTTCGTATAACAGCTGGATCCGCAAGACCGTGCCCTAGGCCAAATGTTAGATGATTCACTGAGTACCGACTAACCTCATCGGATGTGTTGTGAGACTGAGAGCGAGATCTATCACTGCCCAGTGAAGAACATCTATGACTTCGCGCGCCCCCTTGGAATTGAGCCTAAGTTTCGAACTGAAGCGTCAACTACCCTATTTTCAGCCAGAAATCCAAAGTTCCCAAGAGTTCCCAAGTCTATGACAGACGCAACTAGGTTTTGACTTTGGTGATGAGCCACGAACACATTGAGAAGCTTGTTAGCGGCAGCATAGCCTGCTTCACCGTGAGTCCCAAACAGCCCGCCAAGGAGCCAGTGACGACAAAGAAATCGAGGTCCTTCGGGACTGTGATATGGAGGTTGAGTATACCTTTGGCCTTTGACTCCAATGTTGTTTCCCACTGAAGACTCGTATCAAAAAATTTCTTCCGGTTACGCCCATAGTCAGTTGAAACCCCCCTTTGATTGGCTTGGCTGCTTACTTCACCGCGTTTTCCATAACTTCGATATTGCTGATATTTCCAGTGACTCCCTGGGTAGAGCATCCTTGTATTCAAGCTCACGAAGGAAGACTTTGTCGTTCTGAGATTCTCCAGCTGTGCGAGAGATATAGATGAAGTATCGAGCTCTGATTTAGATCATCCATATTGAAATGACACGACCCAGGCCACCGAGACCGCCAACCAGCAAATAGGAGGCTTCGGGGCTGAATATCAGCGTTGGAACAAGTGATGATGGAAGCAAGCGAAAAAAGATGTTGCAATCAACGAGGATCTTTCCGCTGTGAGATCCTTTCTGCATGTATCGAAAAGCGTTCTCGACATTCTTGGCGGAGAAAACCTCGATGGGCAAAATCGGCTTTATCAAGCCATGGTCATAAAGTGTGAGGACATGTATTAATATTCTTGTTCAGTTAGATAGAATATGCAAGGAGGAAGTGGTCCATGTCTACCTTCTCAATGAGGCAGTGTCAAATTCTGACAGATCCACCCCAGTAAAGGTTCTGTTATGCTCGAACAACTGCATATCCAGTTTTCCTTTCCCAAGAAAGTCTCATTTTCCAATCTCAATCATACGACAAAATCGGGCAACGCACTGCCATGACGCATGCAAAAGGTCTCCGGGAGGCTGTTTAAGACAAGATCGACGCCGCGACCTTTTGTTAGTGTCTTGATCGCCGCAACAAACCCAGAATCTCGGGAATTGAAAAGTCTCTCCTCGGTAAGCCAATAGGCTTTATCAGATAACGGACTTCTCTTCAGTTCCAACGGTAGCAAGTATCTGATATTATCAGTACCTCACCTCATATAAAAACGTCGCAAGGAAAACACCTCAGTACCAACACCATTTTGGCAGACTTGGATTGTGGCAGGGCCGACACCGCCGCATGGGGAGTGAATCAAGACTGTCGTGCCATTTTGGAGCCTTCCAATCTCCAGTAGCGCCGCTACGGCTGTAGAGAAAACCACCCCCATAGTTGCGGCTTCTTCGAGCTTTAATGTTTCAGGTAACCTCCCACAGGCTTTAAGATCACTGGCCAAGCATCCGGTGGCGACGAATATCACTTTGTCCCCCTTCTTGGCACCAGTGACCCCAGATCCGATATCCTCCACAATCCCAGTCCCTTCCAATTCACACCTATTTCTCTGGATGAGACCCATCGCACACATTAGGTCCTTTAGAAAAGTCAGCTGGCACAGATAGCCGCCACATTAGAAAAGACATACCTTGAAATTAAGACCAACATAACTGGGAGAGATAATGACTTCGTTGGAGCTTGGCAAACATCTCTCGAATGCGTTCCATTTGAGAGTTTGTAAAGAACTAGGGGTGCCAATCTGGAGTCTTGTCCTATGGGAAGCCGTAGTTTTGACAGCAATTTCCTGAAGACACGAATTACAGGCTCCATGGATACTTGATTTATCGCGTTAATTTCAAGCGTCGCTATGCTTTGGGGGAGTTCACGGCGTACTGTCCTCATCAAGCCCAGGCAGAGGCCAAACCGTGGGACCGAGGAGCTAAGCTGTGTAGATCTGGTGATTTATAACATGCCCAGGGACTTCAAGGTATTTTGGAACGCCTTCAAGTCAACTTCCGAAATTTCATCGAACATTGGAGCTTCCATCTCGAGCATGGACAGTATATCTTGGCCACCAGGTGGAGTTTCATTGAATGCACAAAGATCCACACTGAATCGTCCTTGGCAAGGAGACTTTTGAGGTTCGCAAACATGACTTGGCAGGACGTCTAGCCAATGTAGGAGGATAATCCGATTCTAGGTCCGAAGTGATTCTTGAGTTCCGGCAGGTGCATCGAAAGTCGCGGCATCAATACCCATCGACTCAGGATTAATTTTCTCTTTCGCTAGTTCTGTTTTAGTCTCCGGACGTGAGCAGCGGCCGCTTTAACCTGGCTAGGGTAAGCAGGCCTGAGTTTAGCCTGAGCCCCATATGCGGGCCCCATTTGGTGTTCCCCGGCTATAATTTCCTCCTTAGCAAGGTCCTACCAGAGCCGATTCTAGACACCTTTCGTCAACGAGTATGTGACTAGCAATTTAACCTCCCAATATACCGAATTTATTTGAACTCGCACTTGCACATAACTGCTCCGCTATGAAACCGGTTTTTGGATTGCTATCAAAAGGAGCCACAAAAGGCTGTATACGAATTTTTGGCGTCTGGAGCTTCCTCTATGTATTCTACGATTTATTCGAGTCAAGAAAATATCCACCTAGCAGCAAAGTTGCATAAGACACATGCCGCAACAGACAAGGCTATGGAGGATCCATGGCCGTTTCCTATTATGATAGGGGGTTAATAAAGAGGATGGCGATGGGTACGACGATTGTTTACGAGACGCTCGAAGGCTAGCTGGGAATTACTGTGACTATGAAGCAATTTTTAGGAGAGGAAGAGATGGTTGAGATTCTATATGTGCGTTATTCCGCCTCAGTTTTTTGTTGCCTGTTGTAGGGAAGGGACCAAGGTGCTCCGACGGCGGGTTATACCATTATATCGGGAAAGGGCTTATACTAAAGTTCCATATCGGGGACTAGTTGGATTACGCGCAATTTTGTGTTCCGACCGCGGTAACCAAAATAACATTGGGCATATGAATTGTATAGGACGAAATCTTTGCTGTGAGACTTATGATTCCGGATGGACTCTGTTGGGTGTTATTGTAACTTCGAAAGGTTGGGACACCTTCGTCTGAGCTGAAATCAAATTGAAAATCCAGTTTCCCTTGTGAAAACTGGCCCAATAAGTGCGTAACTGGGATGCGCTTCGTGAATTAAATTTTGAGCAATCTCAATACGATTTCACATAAAGGAGTGCCACATTCTAAGTAACAATAATATTAATCCTATGGCAGTGCAACGCCGAACTCAGGCCTCCATAGATAATTTCAATCCCACAACAGTTATCAGTAATATTGATTAATCTAAGAATATTTTGCAGCGATATGGAAATACTTTCGTAGCTAGAGAGCGTGAAACAACATCCACAAGGCTACGAGATTGGAATTGACCTCGACAGGAGCCTATGACAGAAAAGCGTACTCAAGATCGCAAGCGTCGACTACTATCAGAAATCGGTTGATTGTTTTGATAAATAGGAGGGGGACGGTCCATCTCAACATATGAGACAGTCTATTTCACGGAAACACGTCAGTAATGGGCTGTCGTTCCCCCATGTAATAGTAATAGGGGGCAGACTTGTAGCACTAACAATATCGTTCTTGATTGTGATGGCATGTGCGTCGTCCGGCTTGGCCAGCTCTTCTTGCGAATCGGTACCGTTTGAATGCCACCCATTGGACCATTTCATATCGTTCGAGAATGACTCAAGTGGGATGCTTGTTTTGCGAAGTCGACTGTTGCGCTTGACATTGGACTTGCTCCTACCGCTAGAATAGCCGTGGTTGCTGCGTCTTGTGGCGGTGCCGTTGGCGACAAGAGACTTGAATGCAGGGAGGCAGCCTACTATCACAGCTGGACGCGATGAAATAATTAGCTGTGGGGATTCCTTAACAATTTGATAGTAGAATTAAGTAACATGATGAATAGAGCGCGGATACTCACATATTGAAGATGCGAGCGTAGACCAGACCTCAAGAAGGACGAGATTCACAAAATATTCCTCGACCAGAACCTGTTTTGCTCGAATGATGGCGAAAATGATCATGACGAAGCACAGGCTGAAAACACACACCAGACCTGCCTTTTGCTTTAATGATATCTGCAGATTGTAGATCAACTTGATAGGCATGGCCATCACTGGCGATATTGTCAGCACCCTTCTAAAGTCAGTACGCAAGTACACTTACTGCATAAATCGGTAAAGATGTCGATAGCAGTGCTGTAGTAGACACTCATTCTCGAGGCCCAAATATCCTTTTCAGAATTGCACTGCTCAAACTTGAAGAAATTCGAAATAGGATGGCATGAAGTGGCAAGCGTAATCCAGCATCCTACATACGCACAGAGCGTAAATGCGGCGAGGATATACCACGCGCGGCGATATATCGGCAGCTCTCGGAAGAGTTTGAAATAAAGCGCCAAAAAGCTCGCCTTGACACACCAAAGAACCGTCCAGAAGAGTACCATAATCGCAAATTCGAACCTCAAATAGTCTTCGACGGCAGATATCAGTTCCGTAGATACAGGAATCATGCCAGCTATGATGGCCAACATATAATAAAGACTCGGCAGTTGAATCGTCTGAAGGATGCAACTCGTGAGTAACGTCGCCAGAGCGATGAATATCCAATAGTCCTCCATGGTCAGTCGTGGCATAAGCTTAAAGCGGATTGCCGTCCGGAGGATGACAAGGAGGAATGCGATGCTGAAACCTGTCCACACCACGGCCAGGAGGGACTGACGTGGTAGAGAGCCTACAGACTTAACGGTTTCCATTTCTGTGACTTCCTCAGCGTCGTTACTGTTGAGATGTGTATAGGGTCTTATGTTGATTAGATGTGAGGGATACTGTACGTGCCCGTATATCAACAAATTTTTGGAATGAGAAACTGTTTATGAAATTGTGGCACATCAACAGCTTAAAGCTGAATCTCCGATAAAAGGAGACTTGGAACATGTATAGTACTGTACTTGTACCCCACTGGTTGTATTCATTAGCGCAGTCACGTTCTACTAACTAGATAGAGTATCCCTTTGCCGGAGATTTTGGGATTTGGGAACTGGGGCATGTGGCGTGGTTTAAACCTGTTTAGGTAAGGTCGCTAGTGGAATATTTGTACTGTAAGTTGAAAGATTCGTGGCGGCCGTACCCGAACAGGATTAAATCGCGCCGACAATCTCTAATCCGCAAAATTCCCCTACAAAGGGATAGTATGCTCGCCGTCTTTCTTCTTGATGATGTCTTTGAGAAGCAGGACTCACTCAATACCATGTCACGTTCGACCGAACAATCAAGCTGTTGAATCTTACAGAAAAAGGGGCTCGGAGGGGAGGGATGCTTATGGAGATATTCCCGTGTCACTCAAGGACCTTCACCCGTCACGTTCAAGGCGTATTGGCACTTCAAAGCCGCGAACTCCATAGGCCATCGTCATGGGAACCCTACCTACACACCCAGGAATCAGCTCGGCTCTTTGGAACATCACTGGATCACGGGTGTCAGTGGCGTAACAAGGGTGCACCAGTCGGCGCGTGCACAGCGGGACGGCCACAGCGGGACGGCAACAACGAATGAAGGAAGCTCGGACTGCCTAACTACAGTAACTATGAATATTATTAGAACTCTCAGGGAGCTACGAAGTGATGAAGTGGAAAATGAGCAGAGATCATCAAAGTTTTAAATTGTTGGCGGAGTTTGTCAGCGTTGTTCCGCTACAGCTATATCGTAGCACTGCAGCCTTTACGGAGTACTTTCACGCGCCATTGAAAAGCTGTTGAGTGCACGACTGCGAAAGGACTATGTTTCCACCATGACATGGCTAACTGAGGCTCTGTAGCCTATGAGACAACATAGGATGTTTGACTCACATTCTCATTGGCGCATCAACGAGCGTTCCGCTAGAAGAGTAACCAATGAACGCCTCTCCATACCGTTAGATGAGTCCACTACTGAAACGTTCAGGAAAGAATCCATGAAAGACTAGCCAATCGTCCTCACCTGCGTAATTCGCGTCACTTTCCACAGCGGGCTGCCAGGTACGGCAGTTATCTCGAGCCATTGGCAATCGTCGGCGTAGCGTCCCTTTGGCCGGTACTCCAGAGCCTCTGTGCGGACTCTCGCTACATTTAATACCGCAACACCACAGTATATGAAGAGGTCTGATTCCCATTGCTCTCCTCAACTTACCCCGCTAAGGCACGAAGCGAGCCTGAAAATGTCGTCAAGCCCTCTGGCGACTTTACACCGTTTTCGGACGGGCACTTGACGCAACTGAAAATAAGCAAAGAAAACCAGCTACAATATGGAGAAATTATCAAAGAACTTTAGATGCGACTCACTTAAAGTGATCAGATGAGTTTCAAAACCAATGTTGAGAGCTAATGGATAACTTTTACGGTTGTAGTGCGTTCGAAGTGTTCTGTCAGCTGCGTGGCCCTTTAGTGCCTTCTACCCAGAGCTGTTCCTGAAGCTGCGCATGCTTTCGCTGAGGTAAGCCAAGAATACAGAGGTACAGGCCCTAATGTTTGTTACACCGCCTTTTTCTGCCACCAACCAAATCCTTTTGTCCATGCCAAGTAATCCTTGGAAGCAAGGGCGGTGTAACAAACATTAGGGCCTGCGCCTCCGTAGCCGAAGACCCGGATACATGGACACGTCGCGTATTCACGTCAGGCTTTGCTTCGTAGTGCGATGCAGGATGGGCGGGGTCGATCCAAGTTTGGAGATCGTCCGTATCGAAGGCTGACATCGACCGACGAAGTGCAGCAAAAACATTGTTGCGGTGAGGCGCCATGGACACCCTGTACATGGAAACAATCTATCTGGGCCGGCCCGGATTGGACCAGTGGTCCACTTGGTCATCATCTTGCGGCATGGCATTATCCAAACGTTGTCGAGCCGCCACGTTGCTCTCATTGACGCAATATTCAGAAAGATCTGATAACGATTGCTGGTCGATAACAAGGCACCGTCTGCCCCTCTTCTGTGGAAGAATCTCATCGTTGCAAAGTCTTATCAATACTGCTAGAAATACTGTGAGTTCTAGCCATGTACCTGTTTGACTTGCATGTTGTATGCATCTGTCTAGCTTGTCTGATACCATCAACATGGAGCCTGCCACTACAGAGGAAACATTATGAACAACGACATTATGAGCAGCGCAACTTCGCCACCGTCAGAAGTATCTATAACCTCACAGTCTATCCCAATCAACTCCCAATATTGGAGCAAGGAGCAGCAGGCGTCCCTCGGGGCCTCTTCAATGAGAATGCTACCGGTCGAGTCGATCCTGTGGGCAATTTTACCGGCTTCGAGGACTCGATCGAGTACTTCTTCGCTCTCGCACCGGTCCCCCAAACGAACTCGGCCTCAGCAGCTATTTCAAGTATTCAAATTACTGAGTTCAGCTCTGCTTGCCCGGACGTTGCAGCTTCAGTAGTCTATTTGTTTTGTAACGTGGAGAATCCGAGCTCTGCAGACAATGGAAAACCCCTTGCACCCTTAAAGGAGGTGAGTAACAAATCAATCTTTAGCATATGCAGGCGATCATCCCATTAAGTGACTCGCCTTCCAGGTAGCATTTTGGAAGTTTGACGAACGCGGAGCGGTTCTTAAATATGACGCCTGGATCCCGAACCTCAACGACTGGATCGTGGCTGGTCTGGGCATCTCAATATCCAATCCTCAGGTCGATATGCAATCAATCCAACAACTCTGCGCTGGCACCCAGCAGAGGTGCACAGGGTCAAATACTCAGTGGAGTAGCATCGAGGAATGCATATCTATCTTATCTCAGAAACCGTACGGGAACTATGACGAGGCATGGGGCGACAATATCGTCTGCCGGACCATTCATCTTGTGCTTACCCAAGTGCGGCCGCAAGTAAGCTCGCTTTCGCATCAAGCGCGTGTCTCGTGGAAAAGGCAGATACTAAATTGTTTTCAAACAGGTCCATTGCCCTCATGTTGGACCCACTGGAGGCGGCAAATGTGTGGACTATGCATATCCACTTGAATACTTCACAGATCAAGCCCTTTACGGTGATCCAGTCGGTAAGACGTTCACATGCCATTGATTACGCGGTTGGTTCGACCGCACCTCCGGATTTAGTGTTGTATTCACTTGCTTCCGAGTTGTTGGAAATCAAGTCACATAATCCTCTCAACTTGTACATTCATCAGCTTTTAGCCTCGCTCAGCTCATTAAAACTTCTATCCTCTACACTTATTCTAATGCGTGACACGGGTAAAATGTCCGAAAATTGAGTATATTATAGTATCCTACTGTGACAGTTCTAGCGGAAGGTTATGTTAGCACGTGATTATCACGTGAAAGATATTTAGTAAGGGGTATTTCGCTAGTGACACTAGTGCGACGCTTACGCGACGCGCCTACACACTGTATAAAACCCCCTAAGGTCTCTGAGAACCTCTTTCTCTTCTCTCCTTAGCTTAGTATTTTCGGAATACGGTACTTTTCTACGAAACGTCTCCTCACGTGAGACCCCTTTTCGTAGAACTGTCACACTCGCGATAAGAGCTATTAAAGCCAGCTTAGACATAATAATATATATATTGAAAGCATAGAGAGCTATGTAATCAAGAATCTATATACAAGGGAAGTTGTTTTGGCACCTTTAAAATCGTTGTCAAAACTTAACGAAAATGATATGAGAGGAACGGAGGTCAGATCAAGTGTGATTGGTTAAAAAGCGAAAAGTCGAAGCACGTGACGATTTAATAGACCTTGCTTAGGATGCTCAGGGTGCTCAGGGTGCTCATATGAGATGCTCAGGGTACTCAGGGTACTCAGGTGAGTGGCTGAGCCGAGGGTGAGCCGAGAGTGATGAGCACCTGAGCAAGAGCGGCAAGCTCACTAACCGAATACGAAGTACAAGAGAGGAGTCGGTTGATAATATCAAGTAATCTTGCCTTTTTAAGCTATGTCTCCTACCTTTCGACGGTGACATAAGGCTGGCTGGCATGATCGTCTGATTCTCCATTCTGCCAACTTGGCAGAATCCACCTTGAACTGTAGATGATCACGGTCCGTCATATGTTCAAGAAACTGCATTGTGCTGGAAAGTTAATATATAAAATAATAGATAGATAAAGACGTAGAGGCTAATCAGGTACAGCGGGGGGGTTCAGCTCTTGGAAAAGTAATCGACCTTTTGTGGAAAATAGCTTCTTTATGTGAAGCAAGGCATATCGGAGACTGGGGGTCATAGGGAAGACATTTGTGGCAACAATAATATCATATGCAGCTTCTTGAAATCCTTGATCAATGGATTTTTGGAAATGTCGAGTACTCTGTAGTCAACTCCTTGGTAGTCTTACAATCTTTCCCGTGCGGTGGGAAAGTAGTCTGGGGAATAATCCGTGTATGTATACGTCGAGTACAATCTCATTTTCGGCGTTGTTAAGGCTTTCAAGATCGAAACAGTAGTTTCGCTAGAATCGTCGCCAACTTCTAAAATACGAAGATGAGGCTTTGAGTGGCCCGCTGTGGAAAAGAATTCTGGACATCAGTTAACTTTACGACAGAATCACAAAACTTACGACCCTCGAGCTCGACAGGAAGATCGACGATGTTTACATTGCCCTCCAAAGCTTCTTCTTATCTACCTAGGAAAATCAGTGAGCTAAGCATCATCACCTCCTTCAGCATTACCCCAGAGTGGAAGAAGACAGGCTCCGCGATAAGAGAAAATCAGGTCTGATCCAGAAATCCCAAGAACATCACCATACACAGGCCCGGTAGAACCTAGTCTGGGAGCTGCTCTGGCTCCACACCAGACATGAGTGGGTGGTGATTTTCTTGAAATATAGACTTCGTCGAAAGCAGTCGGTATACTTAGGTGAGATTGCAGGTGAAACATGCCATCGATTTCAGCAACGCCTAGCACTTGTAGAAAGCATCTATCACTGGTGGATGAATGGCATAATATGTCTCTCCAAAGACCTGGCCGACATGCACCATAAGGCAAAGAGTCGCTAGGTAAAACTGTTACCTGGTCCAAGGTTTGGGATGAAGAAGGAGGCACAAGCCCGGAAGCTTTTTCGAAAGCAATATCGGCAGAAGCAGTATGGCCGTTAGGAAGGGCGAAGGTTTGCGTTACGAATTGGAAAGAAGGACCATACTTCAAACCAAGCCTCTCTAAAACGGAATAAAGGGCTTTGACTAGTTGTGGGTGGTGTATGATCCGATGTGGCAGGGGTGGATCTTCAAGCGGTTTTCTCTCCTCGCATCTTCCCTATGCAGTGTTTTGTCCAAACTTTATTGTCGTACGAAGATATTCCAATTGTGGCAGAAGAAGACAACGGTCCCTTGAACTTTCTCGAGTATTCTGGAAGACCACGGAAAAGATCCCATTTACCAAGCTGGGTTCCTGACTGGAGCTACAGTGGCCAGCGGCCTCTGGCACTTCTTTTCCGGCAACTTCAAAAGATCAATGACCACGAATTAGTTCCGTACAATTCGGGAGCAGGGTTTGAGATAGCTGGTGAGAGCAACGTTTTATTCCGAGTTCTATGATACATTCTCACGAGAATCTCGCCATACGGCAAACGGAATGTTTGATCCAACCCAGCAACAAAGACTTTGATCAAATACTTTGGAGAGCGTCACCAATCGAGGTGAGCACCAACGACCACCGCCTAAAATATGGCGCATCTTTTCTATATCACTTTTCTTCGTCTTGGCAAGGAAGCTAGGCCTTCGTCGATATTGGATCACTCTTCTTCTTATCTCAGGCAATAGTATGATCACAATAAGGCTTTTCACATATTTGGGTCAAGCTTGGAAGCAATCGTTGGAATACGGGGGGAATATAAACTCAGATTTTTCGTCCACAAATATGAATACTATGAGAGAAATTAGACAAAAGATCTATAGAATTACTCCTCTGAGGAAGCTTTCAAACACGAGAAATGGCCATTTATCTCTTGTACCAGCCGATACTCAACGCGGTGATTTCGTAGTAATCTTATTCGGCTGTGATGTTCCAGTGGTGCTCCGCCGGCGCGAGAAACATTATGAATTTGTGAGTTGCTATTAGTTCACGGTATCATGGAGGGAGGTGTGGTAGGACTTCACAACGGGGAGTTTACAGCTCAGACTTTCGATATCCGGTGATCCAATATCTCCTGGCCAATTGTGAAAAGGATACCCATATGCTGGGAGCAGTTATGGAAGACGTTCAAGAGGCCTCTTTTCTGCCTTCAATCTCTGCCGGCACATCTGCAGCTTGCCGTCGCGGACGGAAATTATCAAATTATGGTAGAACAGCTGGATATATCTCGTTTGCTCGACGCCGTGTCTCCTTCCCAGCTTTCATATCGTCTTGGGACAAACCGAATAATGATGTTACAGCGACGGAAGTTGCGCGTACCTCCCTTCACGCATATGCCATAAACCTACTCCGGATCCTCGTGGAGAAAGCATCGCTTGGCTCACACGATTCGACTCATTCCAAGTTCTCCAACATGACAACATCCTTCATGGTTTCTAATCCCAAATTATCAATGATCAAGATGCGGTTCACTTCCGATTTGTACTTATCGTGACGACAACCTTCGTATTCGCATCTCATGGCCAAGCCAGCGACAGCTGTGCGTCAGGCTTCGCGCTTTGCGTACCTTCAGGGGCGACGTCAGAAACCACTCCACAAATCGGCACTTCAGCGTGCCAGGGCCTCTTTATGGATATCGTGTTCTCTTCGCTCCCTGCTAGCAGCAAAAGATTTTCATCTCCACCGCCAGCTTCGCTGTGCTGCAAAATGTTGCTGTCTTGTCTTCTGATAGTCAATCTCGAGATTCCGTTCTGGTACGATCGGTTCGCTACCCATTATTTCCTTCCCGATGGAAGCTATGGCACAGTTGTATATATTCTTGCATTTTCGAGCACCGACGGATTTGGTCAAGATGAACCATCTTCCATTCTCGTGTATCCCCTGATGTCCAAGATGAATCGTTCCCAGTTCCACGATCTCTCTTGATCAGCAATACTAACTCCAAGACGTTCCAGGTTGGAGGAGCATACAATTCGTCTGCGGGTGACTTGGCGAACCAGATACTAGGCCAATACACACTTATCAATGGATCAACTGGCAACATATATTCCAACACTTCCACCCCAAATACACACTTCCGATGCCAAGTCAGTTAACAGCCTTTGGAGTTGGCTCCGTGATTCCAACCAGCGCTCTCGGTAACGAAATCACGCTCACATACACCACCACGTTTCCAGGGACTACGATTCCTCCCTGGACCATACCTCCGTCTACGATTTTTGGCTCTGCAGTTTCTGAGACTGTTATAGTCCAGTCTACGATATCGACTGAGATCTCGGGTTCGATGGTGGTGACGAAGTCTATTGTAGGCCTGCCGTCAAATGCCACCTTTTTGGGGACTACGATTACGGGTCCTACGATAGCTGGGACGACGATTCAGCCAGTTGCTACCACTATTACGACCACGGAGGCGGCTCCCAAGAGCACAGCATCTACAACAGAAGCGAAGAAGAATGTTGCAAGAAGATGGAATGCACCTTCACCTACAACTTGCTTTTTGTTACTCGTTTTCGTTATTATTTTGCAAGACACTCAATGAAGATGGAAAGCTATCACAGGCAGAAAATCTGCTTTATTTCTAATTCCAAGTCCACACCGTTTCCAATCATTCAGTATGATTCAGCAATCCGAAGATCCCTCCCTATTCAGACTATTTCTTCCCTCCCTTTCTCCACGCAGCGGACACTTCCAAGACCAAGTTTCCAAACGTTCCATCATTTTCAGCGATCGACCACTCTCTTCACCATATTTCTTGAGTCCAGTATCCATTTCATCGTTTCCTTTGCCCTTGCTGTCTTCGCCACTTTCTTTTCCGGCTGCCGCAGCATCTTTGTTGTTGTCCCAATTGTGTGCATTTTCGTGATTCTGCAAGTGTGTCTATGAATGTCTCTTTGCAGTCCTTGCACTTATAGGCTTGGCGTTGCATCTATCCCTCGCTCAATTCTGTACCAGTTGTCTCCGCGGCTCTTGATATTTGTTCTTCCTCGTCCTCTACTTCGTGCCTTTGTTTTCAAATCGTTCAACCCAGATAACATTTCATGCGGGGGTAGCGTTGGCGTAAAGGTGATCAAGTAGAGCATTGTCATCATCAGCCTCTTTCGCAGGGTATGCAAACTCAGTCACAGCATCATCCACCTCGTCGACAGGTGTGATTTTGAAGAGGGAGGACTTGAACATTGTGATATCGTCTGCGTCTGAGTCTCGCTCGTTGATTTCGTTGTCGTTGGAGTGGGTTTGTGTTAGGGTGTGGAGGAGATCGGCGGTTGCAGGGTTGAAGGGTTGTTCGATGCCATCCTAAGTGAGATTGGGTGATTTGAGTAGGGGTTGTTTGGAGGTTAATATTCACTCCGCAAAGGCAGATGAAGAGATGAGCAGACATTCAGTAAATTTGGGAGCGGTATATTCATCGAGGTGGGCAAGCTCCTGCAGTTGGCAGAGGACAGCATGGCCTATAATGTTCGCGAAGCAGGTAGTCATTTGTCAAAGCAGTCCTCATTCAAAATGAGCGATTCTCACCCCTTCAGGTTTTGTCGAGTGTGTCACTTTATCATTTCCAACTATTCAACAACCTCTGAATTCTTCCTATCAGAACTACCCACCCCACTACTCGAAGCCGTCCTCATTCGCCTGCCAAGGACTGCCAACATACGTTTTCCAAAGCAATGAAGTCATCCACCTTGATATATTTCTGTCATATAAGCCCAAAATTTTAATGATTTTCATTCTGCTCAAAAAAAAACTCCATCCTAGAAAATCTGCATCCCCAAGAGGACTCGCACCAGAAACCCAACAAGTCCTGTGATAAATGCTGCATGCGGTTGGGCAGGGGGCGCTTTCTGTTTTACGGTAAAATGAGGCTGAAGTAAGTGAGACCTCACGTTTAACTTCCACCAAAGTCAGACTCAACTTCTTTTTTCGCTCGTTCCGTTTTAGTATTTGGACGTGAGCAGCTGCTGCTTTAACCTGAGCTGAGGGTGAGCATTCCTGAGCTCGGCCTCAGCAACCTGAGCACACGGCAGAGTCAGCCTGAGCATGCACTGAGAAGTCATTCTAGCTCCCACAGGGGCTCGTTCTGGCCCCCTTGATGCTCGGTTACGCTTTCCTCATCTTGTCTCTAAGCACGGATCCTATTTTGGCTCCCTTGCTTGCTACCGAGATTCTCCCGGAACCATTTTTAGATTTACACTCGCTTATTACACGTGATAAGTTCTTCTTATCGGTGGACCGAAGTTAAGCCGGAGTTTGTGAAAGCGTTTCTCCGTGAATGAAGCGGCCCACAACCAACTCAAGGAAATCTGGATATGGCCGTGATTAATCGCCCCAGTACCATTTGATAGACTTGTTGCAATTACATGTGATGTTATAAGCGAGAGCCAAACGCGAGAGTCTCACAGGAGTAACTATTGCTGTGCGTCTACTTTAATCTTGATAAGAGAGGAGGTTTCTATGAAAAATCGAAGAGTACGTTAATTCTTGGCAATCCTTCGGATAGAATGGACGGTGGGCTCGGAGTCCTACTTTGTGACAAATGGTGAGGTCTAATGAAGACAAATAGTACTCCCTGCACGGTTGGGCTGACAGCGTTTAACGGAGTATGGAGCTATATCAATATTTTGCTCTTCACCCTCGCCACCATGACAAGACGGATGGAACGTCGATAGCCGCCGACCACTCGCGAATCCGCATCATTCGACTTCTTCCCGGACTTAGCGATGCCCAACTCCACTGCATCATTGAGCACATCGAACTTCGCGATGACGAGAAGCGGCAGAAAGGCCGTCACCTCGACAATGGGGGCGTGCGCTTCGATGCGCTCTCTTATGCTTGGGGCAACGCCACCGTCTCTCCCGAGCAGTTGATCTGCGAAGAGACCGTCGGCGTCATCGATAAAAGCTGGCCTTGCAACTGCGATATTCCGCGGGGGAAAGGTTTTCTACAAATCGGTGTAAATCTTGCTCAGGCGCTGCGCGCTCTGAGGGACAAGAAACATCCTCGAAATCTTTGGGTCGATGCTGTTTGTATCGATCAAAGCTACGACCCAGAGAAGCTGCAGCAAATTCAGATCATGGGCCGCCTTTATAGCCAGGCTAGCGTAGTTCGAGCTTGGCTTGGACCTGAACGCGACGCGAAGCTGGTGTTTGATTACATGCGTCACGCTGGAAACACCTTTTTGCGGCCAAACAAGGAGCTGGTACTGGAGGTAATGCGGGACAAGCTCGATCCCGTATATCTCACTCTTCGAGCATTCTTCTCAAGGCCATATTTTCACAGACGGTGGATTATTCAGGAAGTGGCTCTGGCCTCCGACGTCATTTGTCAGAGCGGAAGTCTTGAGTTGTCTTGGGACGCTCTCAGCCAGGCTGTATCAAATGTCAGACTTGACGAGATTCTAAGAGAGAGGCAAGGAATGCCATTAGCTTTCAGCGACATGGAGCATGTCCTCACCACAATCGAGGCTCTACGGTCCAATATGGATTCCCAACTTCGCAACCCGGTAGAGGGGATGATGGTATTTCGTCACTCCAAGTGTTTCGATGATAGAGACCGTGTACTTGCTCTGATTGGGTATTTCTCTCACTTGTGGGCTTCCCCAGAGCATATCAAACCCCGGATCGATGATGCTGGCTCCGTGTCGAACTCTCTACATTCCGCATACACTTTCCTGTCTCGATGGCAGTTGAAGTTTCAAATTCAGCGCCTCGACGACACCAGCACCGACAGCACACCTGCGATTCTCGATTTATTCTCGATTGCGTGCGTTACTCGCTCCTTCTCCGGTAAGCATGTTGTTTCGGATCTACCATCGTGGGTGCCAGACTGGCGATTCACGGAATTCGAGTACGATCAGTACTCATGGTCGACACGGCTCGAAGCTCGTTATGGGGCGTCATTGCAGCTCTTCTCCAACGGCGAGAGAAGAGTTAAATGGCCAGTCATCAAAGACCCAGACCATCAGGGCCATCTGAATACGCCCGTCCAGTTGATCGACTATATAGACACCGTGATCCTGCTGAGGCCCACCTCTTCAACAAAAGATCCTCAAAACAAACCCAACAACGACGACGACAACAACAATAGCGGCGTCTTCCAGAGTATTAAATCGTTCCAAACCGTCTGCTCCTTCCTCCGCAAAGAAGCCTACCACACCGACCAAGTCTGCCGGTCCTGCCGCATCTTTCGAATACCAGTCCGACAACGCACTAGAAACATCGATGTAGTCGACCTCCTCACTGCCCACCTCTACCGTATCCATGCGGAGTTTCGAGGCTCAAATGTCAAGGAAGATCAGCCGAGGCAAGTCCTCGCCTATCTTCAGAATCCATGGTCTGAGTCCGAGGCCCTTGACCCGAGACAGAAACGCATCGCACAATTCCTGCGGGGCAGGTGCGTGTTTGTGTCGAGAGGTGGACACGCTGGAGTTGCAAATCTGCGTGTTCGCCCCGGAGATAGGCTTGTCAGCGTTACTCGCGGAGAGCCCGACTTCGTGCTGAGATTCAATGTGCAAAACTGTTCTGAAACAGGACTTCAAGTTGCGGAGCTGATTAGCGATACTAGTACTCTTAATATCGTTGATCCTGATTCTCCATGCACAATTGTTTGCCTCGCTTAGCTAGATAATAATCATTACCAGCGGATAATTGTTTAGTCTGTCGACCATGTGGATATTCACACCAATAGGAACAATTCAGACGCACGTGTCTAGTAATTGAGTCATTCATAAGATATTATCGCCAAATCTTGACAAAAATGATGTGAAAAAGCCCTAGTCTATATCCAGCCTAGATAGAGACTAATTACGCGAGTGAGAAATAGGTACCTCTCAAGGGCAGCTCAGGGGCAGCTCAGGGGCAGCTCAGGTTGCTCAGGTTGCTCAGGTGAGCTGGGTGAGGGTGAGCCGAGGGTGATTAGCGCCTGAGTAGAAGCGGCGAGCTGACTAACCGACCTTGGGACGAAGAAAAAAAAAAGTTGTGTTCAACTGCCAATAAACTTTCTCTCGCGTTTCGTATCTACAAATCTGAAGTTTTCACTACCCTATCACCCTGGAAACCCATATTCGAAAACTCTCCATGAATTTGATATGTCTCCATATTGGCGAGGGAAATCCAGATATTGCTGATATTTGGGTAGGTCTGCATGCAGTAGCACCCTGTTTAGCAGTTCAGAACGTTGATATGACCATAAGATATTGCGGTCTCCTTCGGTATTCAGGCGGGAATTGCAATCCTTGTTCGTTCTGTTCATTCATGTTGGACAGAAGTATCTTCCGCCACACTGTGAGTATAAGAGGTGGTGCCCTGATACTCTGGATTTGCCTCCAATTACGGAAGATAAAATAAAGCTCAAGAATATGAAATTGTGGCTAGAAACTGTAAATGAGGTAATTCTCCAAGTTGGTGATAGTCAGTTAACGGATAAGTATTGAGTACAACCACGCTTGATACCGAGAAAACTCAATCTCAAGACGTCAAGGCATTTCTTTGTTGTCATTGCCACGGTATAGATCGGTAGCCTTTCGTTCTAACATCTCCATGTCATATAATATAGCAAGCTATTTTAGGTAAGCTCGTTCCCTTTTGCAAGCACTTTGTTCAGGAGTCTTCAAGACTAAATCGTTAGCAGCGTCTCAATTTTTGCTTCAGCAGTACGCTGCTTCAAGCCCGGAATGAAAGGGAGTTGGTTTGATACGTGCTCATTACTCTATAGGCAGTTCTTTACTTCATATATACATGCCTATTCGGGCATCGTTTGAGGTCCTGGAGCTATGAAGCTCTAGGTCAGTGCTACAACACCTCCAAGTTGGCCCTTTCCAATGCGAAGAATCCCTACGTCGATAATGTTATATCGCGATAACTTGCCTTATATATTCTCAAATTTCCTCGCAGCTGTGTGCCTTGTTGACAACGACATATTGTTCTTGAACGATCACCAAGCCCCGCTAACCATTTTCGTCGCACTCCGCCCATCGAACGAAGGCTCTTTTGCTAGTGGGATAGCCGAGAAACAATGGGATTTTGGGCAAATTGTAGCCATGATCTTAATTGGGAACGACGTTATAGCCTTCGCAAATGGACTTCAAGGTAAGAACTATTGACGTATTTTCTCATCCTTCCGATATCATTCAATTAACGAGCTCTTTTTTAACCCAGAATATGGAACGAAGCTACGAAAATATGCAACAGAAACACACGACATGTTTGACCAACAACGTGATCAGGAAGAGCACGAACAGCGATTGGGTGAACAGCAAGCGCTTATCCAGCAAGTACTTACCCAGACAGAACTCGACCAACAACTTCAAGAACACAGAGCACTTGTCCAGAAAGCCCTCAACCAACTAGCCCGAAGACTGCTTTAGTCGTTGGAGGCTCTCAGTCCAGGAATGGCCACCGCTGGTATTCAATTCCTTTCTCAAATATCTACCGATCCGGGAAAGCAGTGGAGAATAGATTAGGGAGCCGAAGTCCCCAAACATCAAGCAGTACCGAAGACACCAAGGACCTCAACTGCTACGTGCAGTCATACAACTGACCCTATAACTTAGCTCATTTCGGTAATTCAGACTTCAGCCCAACTTTCATGGGTTAGATCTAAATCAAGCCTATTTTAAGCGAAGGGCCTTGCTCCGTAACGTTTAGCTTAGCTCCAATGGGAAACCGAAGCTCAATCAGGGGAATGGCATAGCCAGAATGTAATTCTGGACACGGCGCCGAAGTTTAAATGAGCATTGGTTAAGCGGCGATGTGCAGCGACAGCTCCGGATTGGGTCGAAGCTGGACTATTATGATCTATTTGCAGCGGGTTGAGGTTTGGTTGGTAGATTCACTCCTTAGTGATTTGTGGTTTAGAAATTGGAACCATGGACTTCAAGTGGATCACTGGCATAAGCGTCCGTTATTTTGGGGAGGTGAGTAAGGCATTTGGTGGGAGTGTTTAGGGTGATGGTGACCAAGGTTCCAAAGAGGGAAGAAAAGACTGAAAAGAGGAGAGCAATTTGGAGGAGCTCTGGAATTGGAACGTGGACAACAGAAACCACAAGCTGCACGATACCGATACACAGTCATATTCCGCTCAATGATACGTCATAAGACATTCTCATCTCTGTAAGTGAAGGATCAGCAGAGAGTGGCTTTGAAATTTCCTGTAGCGTCAAGCTCGGCTGTCATGTCCTCTTATATGGACTGTATTCCCTCAAATTCGGACTAAGTCGCGGCTGGCTGGGGCACTTTCCTGTTCATTACAACATCTGGCTCTTCCACGGCTACAAACCCATCACTCTTCTTCGCTAAAGAAAATACAAGGCCACCCGATTAGTGCAACGATCGCAGCTACTCCACCCACCATACCCGCGGCTCTGGCTCCAAGACAACCTGACCCCGAACTGGAAACCATTTTGTTCCCGAACAACGATGATGAGCCAATTGTCACAGGCCCAGAAGCAGTTGTTGATGGTACCGGGAAGCCATTGAAAGTCGCGGTTATCCAACCTGAGAGGCTAGGATCCCAGGACGCTTCGCCTCCGTCGCCACTCTGCGGATTGGTGTCCGACCTCGGTTTTGGGGTTGGAGATATGGTGGAGAGTGTTGTGGTTGGACCAATGTTCGCGACATTCTGGACATCTATGGCTTTGTGAGAAGTCGTGCAGCCGAGGATCGTTGACCCGATGTCCGTTATGTGTACGAGAAGCATGCTGGGTATCCGGGTTTCGTGCTGTTAAACAACTTCATCAACATCAAGAATGCGCGAAGAAGAAAGAGGAATGCACCATATCTCACAACCTGGGTGTTCGCCAAGCAATCGCCGGTAAAAGATTCATAGCAGAGGAGTCATAACAGGCAGTCTCGAAACCGCTGTAATCCAGTGTGGTGACGGACGTGGATAACTAGGAGGACATGCAGCAACCGATTGCGCTGAGAAAGGGCCTGTAGCCGCAGTATCCAGTTGCGCTTCTTACAGGACTGGCTTTGGAAAGTTAGCTTTTTGAGGTAGAGTAAGGTGGAGGGGTAGCTTACAAAACTCTCCACCAATGTAGCCGCATACGGTGGGAATAGGGAAAGCTCTTGTTATTTCAATATATCGTGAGACGCGAAGGGCATGGCAGGAGGCGGAGGAATTGGAACATGATGGTCATATGTGAAGAAGGGTAGAAGTCTGTTGCGGTTCATTCCACGGGATTCCGACAACAAATTTTGGGTTTGAGTGTCAGGGCAACAGCAGACAGAATGAAGAAAGATTTAATGTATCTCTTAAATTAGATGACATTTCGTTTTCTCGAAGAATACAAGACAGAATAACTCTGACCCAGGATGCCGCCGGGCAAGGCTCCGACTGAACAGAGGTCGGCGCGAGGAGGTATAGCATTTTCCAGCTATTGCTATTAGCAACGAGCTTCAATACCTCGAAGACGAACTGTTGACGAGTTTGAGGTTCATCTGCAGCAGGCGATTAGCGTATTGAACTCGTCTATGACGATCAACTTGACGTGAGTATCACAGGCACAACTGGAATGCTTGGTTTGTAATTACTATACTTAAGGCTATCTATTCACAGAGCACTGCAATTGTTGCGAATGAGGTGGTGGCCATGATGTTCAAGAACATGCTGTAACCAAGACCCCACTGCCCACAAAACCCGACAGGCCAAGACTCGCATTCCAAAGACGTGACCTCGAGGATGTCTCGAAACTCGTTCATGTCCATTAGCAGTCACTGGAACGCCTTAGGAACGTCTTTCATTTAGACGACGTTGCAATGGGAAGAAACGCACGATGGTCAACAACTGTCGAATCAGACGATATTGTGTGGTAAAATCATGTATGTATTGATGTCTCTGCGGAAGGAAAGTTGGAGGGTTGCCAGAACCCGAAATATGTATACACAATCGTTGCCATAGCAACCAGTTCATCTGACAACAACCGTCTGCCAAATCCCAGACAATTGAAGAATGTGCTTTGGTGTCCATGCCGTGATTCTACTCCCGCTGCGTGCAAATACAATATTGGAAGGCTTTTGGATCCGTTCAAGTGTCCTTGAAGACATATCCCGTTGTCTCCGATAGTCATCTAATTTGGAATATATGTGAACAGGCGATTTGCCAGCTCTTCAAGCTCTCTTCAGTGATCGAAATATCTCACCATTTAGTGTAAATTCCAGAGGAATTGACCTTACTACATCAAGTGCCACAGCTCTATACCAAATGGAAACTGAAATTGACAAAAGTTGGTGCAGTGGGCCGCTCGACCTTTGCAGTATGAGATGTGTGAATTCTTCTTTGGGTAGCGTTTGCATGACGAGCAAAATGATAATTACGGTCGGTATGTTTCCCCCCTTTTGAAGTCAGCAGTTTTCTTCCAAAATAAGACGTCTCTGGGAGACGGTCATCATATTATCAGGAATGGAACTCCGAGCGGGCAAAGCCTCGGATATTGAGAACATGTACACCCTTTTCACTTCTCGGCCTGAGAGGATGGACTTCGCGTCATCCTGGACCTCGTGTCATCCTCATCAATGATCTTCTCTCTCCCTTCTGCCTCTTTGGAAATATTTATCTTCCTGTCAAACTCATACGAAATGAGCGAAAACATCAACTCCTACAGCCAACCGCCCATTCATTGCGCTTTCGGAAGTATGCTTTGTTCCTCCTCCACTGATTCTATCTTTGGATGGAAAGTGGCGATTCGGCGATCGACATCCCTGGGCGCAGATATACCTGTAAGTATTGGCGTGAGATACACTTTTCTCGACGCCATCAGGGACCTAGCGGGCAGGCCGTTTGAATCCGCGGATCTGGGCAGCGAATGGCTTGATATTCTCGAGGACGCTGGTGTAGATGTGGCGGAGTATCTCTGCGTTGGACGTGCTATTCATTCAGACGGTTCGAATGATTGCCAAGGATTAGACTTAGTGGTCGTCATTTGCGGGAATGGGTGTTGATTATTTCGGGAGAGGGAGAGAGGGTAGGTGCAAGGAATGACTGGGTTATCGATCCACAGGGTAAGTGTTTGAGGCGCTGGATGAATTCAGGCATTTTCGGTTCGATGCATCACTCGAAGCGAAATGATTTTTGGGAGCCAGAGGTAATGTATAACTGGCTTTATATCTATCCGCACTAGCAGTCTAGCATTAATTCCCCAGAGGTAAGAGCGATGGCTGAGGTTACAGTAAAGCGATTTGACCGGAGGCCGCATGAATAGGCTGCAAGGAATTTGACGGCACAAAGAATTGAGAACGGTCACAATGTCCCGGGAGTGACGATCTATTGAACTTATCAAAACTTCATCATTCCACTTGGAAATTTAGTACTACAGATCAGAAGAGATAAAGCAAGCTTGAGGGCTGTTAAATGCGCAATACTTTCAGGCAAGACTTCACCTGAAAGGACCAAATTCTGAATCTTGGAGCAAGGCAGGAACTCAATAGCAGATTCCACTTGAACGCTAATAGAATTTCATTTCATGATAATCATACATTCTCAATTCTCTGCACAACAATGGCTGTTGCAGCTCCTCCACCATTGCATATAGCCGCAACACCGTACTCGCCAACCTTCAGCAGGTGTAGTAAGGTCGTGAGAATTCTGGACCCGGAGCTTCCAAGTGCGTGGCCAAGAGAAATAGCGCCTCCGAGAGGGTTAACCTTTGCGTTTTCCAGGCCGAGGATCTCCAGAAACAGGGTCAGCAAAAGTGAGAAGAAGCGTCAGAAAGTTGGCACGTACCTTCGCATTAGCCTTAATAACCGCAGCAAACGCCTCGTTGAACTCCCACACTGCCACATCCTCCTTCCTGATTCCGGCTCTCTCCAAAGCAATTGGTACTGCCTTCGCTGGAGCAACAGGAAAATCGACTGGATCAATCGCTGCATCCGCAGATCCACATATCCTTGCCAAGACCCTGGATCCAGCACCGTACTGTTGAGCAATCGCCTTGTTTCCTAAGACCAACGCGCTGGCACCATCGTTGAACGTCGAGGAGTTGGCAGCTGTGACTGTTCCCGTTCCATCTCGAAGGAAGGCCGGCTTCAAAGTAGGAACCTTCTCGAGCTTGATATCCAGATATCCTTCATCCGTATCAATGATCGTCTCTCCCTTCCTTCCTTTAACAATGACAGGGGCAATCTCGTCCTTGAATGCGCCATTCTTCCATGCTTCTTGTGCCCTTGAGTATGATTGAATGGCGTACTCATCCTGCTGTTCTCTTGTAATATTGTGATTCTTCGCTGTCGTCTCTGCGCAAATACCCATGTGGAATTGGTTATACACATCCCAAAGCCCATCCTTGATCAATCCATCTTCCATCTGTACATTGCCAAACGGAGGTAGACCGCTCGCTCTGGGTATGTAGTATGGTACTCGCGACATATTTTCCATTCCTCCAGCAATTTGTGCTTCCGCCAGACCGAGCTGGATATTTTGGGCTGCGAAGACAACGGCTTTCATGCCGGACGCGCATACTTTGTTGATGGTTATGGCTTCGACGGAGGAGGGCAGGCCGGCAAGCATACTGGCTTGTCGGGCGGGAGCCTGGCCTATGTTGCCTTGGAGCACGTTGCCCATGTATACGTCTGTTATTTTCTCGACTGGGACTTTGGATTTCTCGAGGGCCGATTTGATGGCTACGGCGCCCAGTTGGGGGGCGGAAACAGAAACGAAGGATCCATTGAACTATATTTTGTTAATTTAATTGGCTATATAATAGCATAAGGGTCAGACTTTTGCTGTAGGTGTTCTTGACGCGCTCAAAATGTATGCATCTTGGATTTCCTTCCTGGCCGAGGTAGTGGCACTGAAATGCCGTTGAACTTGTGATAACCGTTGTTTGGAGGCGGCAGAGGAGTTTCTGACAGAGGACACGGCGTATCGTAGAGACATGACGGGTATATGGGACTTGGAATCAGTATTACAAAAGAGGAATTTATTGAAGAGAAGAAGAAGAAGAAGAAGTGAAGGAAGAGGAACGTGAAATATGGTTAACGGTTATGAGCGGCTGCATTCAGTTTCGTAAACAAGCTCGGTCCAGCCAGCAGCAGCCGAGAGGCGGGGAGAAATGGAAAGGATCAAAGTTCTTCCGCACGTGATTAGAAGTTTCCCAGCTCGCTCTTGTTATCGCGCTGCTGGTGGCTTTTTATGCATCCGTTGCATCTCCATATTCCGATCCATCCTTGAAAAGAGAGGACTCACCATCCACTAGAAGCCAAATTCGCTTGAGACCTTGCAGCTGTTCGAATCCAATAAAGGAACCAACCTCTGACTCTCTTTCGTTATCGGGAACCTACATAAAACTTCAGCAAGTGTCAATCTGCAACTCCGTCTCAACTATCAACACCAACGAATTTCCATCGAACAACGTGTAACCTCCGTTAATCGACACTTGTACCGCGCACCTGATACGGCTCTGCCATCATGTCTACTGCTGCTCGACGTCGTCTGATGCGTGATTTCAAGGTCGGTGGCAACCGCCGCTTCGTCGAAGCACACGATCACTAGAAAGAAGACTGACAGAATTTCTAGCGCATGCAAACGGATCCACCGGCTGGCGTATCTGCATCCCCTGTCGCAGACAATGTTATGACTTGGTATAGAATATCTTAAATCGGATGGGAAGGAGAACTCGCTGACGTTCTTTCCACAGGAACGCTGTTATAATCGGACCAGCCGACACACCCTTCGAGGACGGAACCTTCAGACTCGTTATGCATTTCGAGGAACAATACCCAAACAAGCCGCCAGCGGTCAAGTTCATTAGCCAGATGTTTCATCCAAATGTGTATGCGACGGGAGAGCTTTGTCTGGATATCCTGCAGAACAGATGGTCTCCAACATACGATGTGGCTGCAGTATTGACAAGTATTCAAAGGTATGCTGGAAGAGCTAGGATTATTGTTTCAGGGCATGCTAACCTTCCGGCAGTCTTCTAAATGATCCAAACACCAGCTCGCCTGCTAACGTCGAAGCTTCCAACTTGTACAAGGACAATCGAAGAGAGTATACAAAGCGTGTTAGGGAATCTGTGGAGAAGAGCTGGGAGGATTAGAAGCACAGAATGAATATGGGTTTTGTTGGAGTCGGAACATGCACATGCATTATGAGAATTTGACAATGGCGGGGTTCTGGCGTTTTCGGTGGTTTCCAGTATTTTCTTGTTCTGCGGTTCCAGGAGTAAATCTAGGAAAGCTGGGCAATCCTGCATAGCAAAGCGATCTTTATCGTCATCACAATAAAATCAAATCCAATTTCACAACACCATCTTTTTCTCAATCCCCCGTTGAATCATTCAATTCCCACTCAACAAGCATCAACCCTTCTCTGTAACGGGATCGCATTGAGTGGCCAAAATTTCCCGATATTGCCCCTTAGTACGCGAAAACTTGCGCTATTACGCGACCCGTGTCAACAACCTCGTCGACTCCTTATCGCCAGCGAGAAATATTTGTACAACTCCTACGACATCGCTCTTAAGCCGAACTACCTGTACATATGATCGTTCCCGGATAACACACGTCTCGCGATCATGTCGAACAGTATCAAGGTCGTGGCGCGGTTTAGGCCGCAGAACCGCACCGAGATTGAGCTTGGGGGCCAGCCTATCGTCAAGTTTGAGACAGAAGATACTTGCAGCTTGGATGTATGTGCCTTGCGATATCATATTGCGGTTGGGGTGTGAGTACTGACAGATTCGACAGTCGAAAGAGGCGTCGGGCTCCTTTACTTTTGATCGCGTGTTTGATATGAATTCGCGCCAAAAAGATGTCTTCGATTTTTCCATCCGGTCAACAGTGGACGATATCCTCAACGGCTACAATGGAACGGTCTTTGCATATGGTCAGACAGGTGCGGGAAAGTCATATACGATGATGGGAAGTGATGTCGACGATGACGAGGGCAGAGGTGTAACTCCTAGAATCGTGGAGCAAATCTTTACCAGTATCCTTGCCAGTCCTGGGACGATCGAATACACGGTGCGGGTCAGCTATATGGAGATTTACATGGAACGCATTCGAGATCTGCTGGCACCGCACAACGACAATCTGCCGGTCCACGAGGAGAAGAATAGAGGTGTGTATGTCAAGGGATTGCTGGAAATTTACGTTTCAAGTGTGCAAGAGGTGTATGAGGTCATGAGAAGAGGTGGATCATCAAGAGCAGTGGCTTCGACAAATATGAACGCGGAATCCTCTCGATCCCATTCCATATTTGTCATTACGATTACACAAAAGAACGTCGAGACAGGGTCAGCAAAGAGTGGACAACTCTTCTTGGTGGATTTGGCTGGTAGTGAGAAGGTCGGCAAGACTGGTGCTAGCGGACAGACTCTCGAGGAAGCCAAGAAGATCAACAAGAGTTTGAGTGCCCTTGGTATGGTCATCAACAACTTGACGGACGGAAAATCAGTACATATTCCCTACCGAGATTCGAAACTTACAAGAATTTTACAAGAAAGTTTGGGAGGAAATAGTCGGACGACACTCATTATCAACTGTTCGCCGAGTAGTTACAACGATGCCGAAACGATAAGTACCCTTCGATTTGGTATGAGGGCGAAGGCAATCAAGAACAAGGCCAAGATCAATGCGGAGATCAGTCCTGCGGAACTCAAGGCTCTGCTTAAGAAGGCACAATCCCAAGTTACTACGTTCGAGAACTACGTGCAGACACTAGATGCGGAGGTTCAACAATGGCGATCGGGAGAGTCTGTACCGAAAGAGAAATGGGCACCCCCTTTAGCCGGAGTTGGCATTGCGAAAGCAGAACCTTCAACCCCAAGACCGTCAACACCTTCAAGACTTACTACTGGAAGTCGAGCGGACACACCGGCTATTTCAGAGCGATCTGCTACGCCAAGTTTACCCCTAGACAAGGATGAGCGAGAGGAATTCCTTCGACGGGAAAACGAACTTCAAGACCAGATAGCCGAGAAGGAGACACAAATTGCCGCTGTAGAGAAGCAACTCCGCGACAATAAAGAAGAGCTGGCCTACTTGAAGGAGCATGACAGCAAGACCAACCGCGAAAACGAGAAACTCACCAGCGAAGTCAACGAATTCAAGATGCAACTTGAGAGACTATCATTCGAGGGAAAGGAGGCGCAGATCACCATGGATGGTCTCAAGGAAGCAAACTCGGAACTTACTGCGGAGCTCGATGAAATCAAGCAACAACTGTTGGATGTCAAGATGAGCGCCAAGGAGACCAGTGCCGTTCTCGATGAGAAGGAGAAGAAGAAAGCCGAAAAGATGGCGAAGATGATGGCTGGTTTCGATCTCGGTGGCGATGTGTTCAGTGACAACGAGCGAAGCATTAAAGAGGTCATCGCACAAGTGGATGCTCTCCACGAGCAAAGTGCTGCTGGAGAGGCCATCGCACCTGATGAGCTACGAGAAATCCGTGCACGACTCGTCGAGACTCAAGGCATCGTCCGACAAGCAGAGCTCTCCGTATACGGCTCCTCGTCCAACGACAGCAGTGCAAAGCGACGAGAGGAGCTTGAAGACCGTCTGGAAGCCATGGAGCGAGATTATGAGGAACTTCTTGAGCGCAACTTGAGTGAAGCGGATGTAGAAGAGATCAAGTCCCGTCTCGCCCAAGCATACTCCAACAAGCAAGACGTGCAGACAGAGCTTGTCGAAGACCTCAAAGCCGACCTGGCCAAGAAGTCAGCCGAGATCCAGAAATTCAAGGAAGTCAACGACGACTTGCAACGACGTGTCAAGACAGGAGCCGCTACTAATGGCGCTGCTGGCGGAATGGCAAACGGCAAGACGGTTCAGCAACAGATTGCCGAGTTCGATGTCATGAAGAAGAGCCTCATGCGGGATCTCCAGAACCGTTGCGAGCGTGTGGTCGAGCTCGAGATCTCACTCGATGAGACCAGAGAACAGTACAACAACGTCTTGCGCACATCGAACAACCGTGCTCAGCAAAAGAAGATGGCTTTCTTGGAACGCAATCTAGAACAACTCACACATGTGCAACGACAACTTGTGGAGCAGAATGGTAGTCTGAAGAAGGAGGTTGCGATCGCGGAGCGCAAACTCATTGCTAGAAATGAACGTATCCAGAGTCTGGAGAGCTTGCTTCAGGACTCGCAGGAGAAGTTGACTGCTGCGAATCATAGGTATGTTCCTCGAACCTATAATTCCAAAGTGACACCTACTAACAAACATGACAGATTCGAAGCCCAACTCACAGCCGTGAAAGAGCGCCTCGAAGCTGCCAAAGTAGGCAGCACCCGCGGTCTCGGCTCCCCAACGGGACAAGGCGGATTCAGCTTCAGCGGTGCAGGCTCTCGCATCGCGAAGCCCCTGCGCGGCGGCGGTGGAGATGCCACGATCCCCACAATCGCAGGATTACAGCAGAGCGAGGGTGCCGGTGCTGGCGGCAACAAGCGAAGTTCATGGTTTTTCTCTGGACAGAAGTAGATTGTAGCATTTGAAGACAGCACAAATTGCATGTCAAGAAAAGAAGGATCAACGAAAGACTTTGGTTGTGAGTTTTACAAATGGCGTGAAAGAGGACAGGAAAGAACGGCGACGTAGATGCTGCGAGGGGAGTAGAATAGATGTCATGTATACCCACGTTTTCTTGTTGGATTATTCTCAAGAGGTCATTGCCTGGTGAAATTGGGGTGCGTTGCTTGGCATAGATATGAGCTGGGTTATTCATTACGGATGGGTGAGCGATGGGCTGGTGGGTGGGTAGTTATTTAGGAGTTAATGCAGGAAGCTCAACTCAGGCATCGATTTTGGTGTCTGTCTTCAATCTCGATTTGCATTCGACAATGTTCCTAGTTTTTCGACAAGTGGGAAGGCAGAAAGAACACGGCAACGCGGTACAGGTACGAAAATGGCCTTTTGACCCTTGCCAGGCATTTTTCTCCACTGACTCCAATTATTCTCCTAGCAAGGTCCTAAGCCGATCCAGTACTCATCGGTTACCTCCTCTCCTTCACTTTAAAGGCATGCTATCAAATCCTCAAGGATTTCTAAAGTACCCACGGAAAACGAATTCAAAATCCAAAAGGCCGCGCCTTTACCGGCTTCTTTGATTAGCTCCAAACGGATGGTATTTCAGGACTTAAAAGGACCGTTAAAGCATCGTTGAGTTCTCTCGGCCGGTGGATGTCGCAATTCTGGTATCAAACATTTCCTCAGTATACTACCCATAATCACATTGCACCACCAGGGATCAAAACGAATGTGAATTTGGCTTCAAGCAAGATCCTGTATTTGGCTTCTGCCACTTTCGGTATTTCTAGTCCTATATCATTATAGCTGCGACAGGTTTCGCGGCTTGGCCTACATTACCTAGTCTTGCTGTTGTCTCCGTCCGGGCCGTCCCTCGTCTGAGAGTACGAATAAGGCAGTAGACGAAAACAGGACTGCCAGGAATATTGTTGCAAATCTCCAGGAACGACGGGATTTCAGACTTGCAAGATACGTGTACATGATTATACTGATACAGTACAGGCATTTGCAACTACGGGCTGGATTGACTTGGCACATGTGGGACAGTAATTCTTAAGAACCTTTAGTGTGTTAAAGCGGGGTCAGGGGGCTTTAGTTGAAACGCTAACATTTCAGGCTAACAGGGGGCGGTGTGGCGTGGAAAGAGCAAATCGGTCCGCGCACTCAGCATCCTGACCGCCGCAGCAACCGCCGCAAACCACAACCAAAGTACTGTATGACATGGCCGACTCATGATGAGATATCAGAAGAGAGCGCATTGGTTCAAAAGTTCGATTCGACTAAATCGACCGGGTCGCCAGATGTCCGTCTCAAGTGTCCAGGCGATCGGGTGAGCGGGAAGACAGACCTGAAAATCGATGGAATTGTTCGAGAAATTGCGCACGATTGACTCCTATTATTGCTATGGAAGCCCTGGGTGCCGCAGCGACAGTGGCCCAGTTGGTTTCATTCACTGGAGATGTGTTGTTAAAGGGATATAGCTTCCTCTCCAAAGTGCAGAGAGCTCCGTCGGAAATCAGAGCGCTGTTGAGGGAAGTCGCGAATCTCAACGCGCTTCTTGATCAATTGCAGTCTCTTTCCACTGAACCTTCTACCAAAATCGCAGGCGGGGAAAAAGAAGATGCGTGGAAGGCTTTACAAACTTTGGAGAAGTTGGGTGTCTTTGAAGATTGCAGCAAGTTAATGCAGGTCGTCGAAAAGAGCGTGAAAGCTTGCGAGCAGATTGAGGGACTTGAGGTGAAGAACTTTGGGAAGAAATTGTTATGGCCGTTTAAGGAGAAGGAAACAAGGGATACGATTGCACAGCTTGGAAGGCTGAGACAAGCATTGAGTGCGGCGGTTGTTGATTCAGCAAGGACGTTGAGAGAGTTGGAGCACCTTGCGAAGGAGATTAATAGGGCTGTTATCCAAGGACTGTGAGTAATTTTAGGTTTTCTGCTAGTGCAGTGTGAAGTGAGATTGTATTTAACTTGGGAGGAAGCTGCGAGATGAATGGCTCATTTCAGAAAGCTGATTTGACCGGCGAGACAGGGACGGCATTACAGAGGTCCAATTAACGACTCAGAAGACGAGTGAGGACGTAGTTTACGTCAAGGGTATTCTGGAAAGTAAATTGGAAGAAGAGGAGCGCCTGTCAATTCGGAAATGGCTTCATCCCGATGGAATCAATACCGAAGCAAGCTTTGCAACGGCACTTGCCACAAGGCAGTCTGGCACTGGTAAATGGCTTCTGGATTCCGAGGAATTTGCTGCCTGGAGAGATAGCGTGCACGGATGCATGTGGCTATATGGTATCGGTGAGTGATCTCTGATATGATTTGAACAAATCACTAATTTGTCTGCAGCTGGGTGCGGGAAAACTGTGCTTTCGTAGGCCGAACTTTTCCATGAAAGGGCCAATGCTAATTCCTGCAGAGCCGCCATCATAGATCACATCCAGCAAATATCCACATCTGGATCTGAATGCGTCTTATATTTCTTCTGTGATCATCGAAATCCCAACATGCAGTCACTTCAGGATCTACTCCGCGTGGTCGTCAAGCAGCTGTTGGATCAAAATCCAGCTTGTTTTGAAGATGCGAAGTATTGGTACGAGGAGAGTCTCAGAACTGTGGCTGGACCACAAACTAGCGCTGCAAAGCCACTCTCAATTTCAGAGTACATTAAATTCATCAATCAGGTGTGCTTGCGGTGGGAATCGGTGAACTTGGTCATTGATGCTTTGGATGAATGTGCAGGGCTAGATGCATTCGTTGACGCCTTCAAAGATATCTTGGGTGGATCGAACGTAAGGTTACTTCTTACGAGTCGACACGATGTGGATCTCAAGCGTGTTATGGAACCAATTGCGGACTACCAGATATCGATGATGGAGAAAATGTGCGATGATATCGAGACGTACCTCTGCACCGAGGTACAATACCGAATCGCGAGCGGCAGACTCAAGTTCAAACAGAAAGGTCTCGACTCGCTGGTAGTGACGGCACTCAAGGAAAAAGCCGATGGAATGTAAGTCTTCAAATGAATACGAGGCGGGTGATTGACTTGGCCAGGATCTTGATTGCGAAACTCCAGCTGGACTATATTTGCGGCCTGAAATCAGATCGTGCGATAAAAGAAGCGTTGGTAAAGCTGCCGTCTGGTATTTACGCTACGTATGACGAGATTTTGCACCAACTATGTACGAAGAATCCAGACGACGTTGAGGATATGAAGTGCATTTTGCGGTGGCTTGTATGTAGCATGGAACCTCTTACACTGGAACAATTGGCCGAAATTGTTTCCATTCGCCCAGACGATCGAAGCCTCGACGGGTCAGGTATCGCGACTGATCTCATGGACTTGGCAGCTTGCTGTGGAAGTCTTGTCACTATCCACACTCAAGACACTTCCAATGGGCAGTATGGAGACCTTCGGGGGCCACGGGTAACGCTGATCACGTTGGCTCATGCGTCTGTCGAAGAGTATTTGAAGTCGGGCAAGATTGGGAGAGGTCTATCGTCAATATTCCACATGGATGCAAATGCCGTCCATTACGAGCTAGCAAAAACATGCTTGCAATATGTTGGATTTCAGGACTTTGAACACCCCATGCAACAGCCGGTGAGTCCGGAAATCTCCTGCATATGATTGTTCCATTTGCCTGAAGAACTAAAATTGTACAGAAAGGACTTTTCCAAAACGGACAAGCGCCCGAGAACAGTCTACGAATACTTCGGAGCCATCTCAGATACCGAACGGCAAAGTATGCTTTGGTTGATTATGCCTGTCGGTACTGGCCCGCTCATCTCCGTCAAAGCACATTCTTCGAGCCACCCGATGAAGAGACTATCAGTCTCCTTGATTGGTTCATACACTCAGCCGACCACCAGGGAAATTATGTATCCTGGCAGCAAATGTATCATCGTGATGTCATTTGGTACTGTCAGAATCGTCCTGCCCTGTTCTACGCCATCGATTTCAAGATCGAAGGTCTCGTCAAGCTACTCTTACCTTCGGATACAGATCCTGACAAGATGCCTGACCAGACTTATGGATACTGGCCTCAGACACCCCTGCATGTCGCAGCAAGATGCGGAGCATTGAGTATCGTTCAAGATCTAGTTCGAAGAGGTGCTTCGATTGAATTAAAAAGCGGCCCATCCGCTCGGTCATTGACAGCACTCCATTTCGCAGCAGAAGGAGGTCATGCCGAAGTAATCAAGTTTCTTCTCGAATGTGGCGCATCACCACATTCAAGGAGCAATTCTCATTCCACTCCATTTTACAGAGCCGCAAGATCAGGGTCATTAAAAGCGCTCCGTGTATTGTATGAGGCGGGGAGTGATATAAATGCGCTCACTTGGGACAAGTTCACTCCTCTCTTCGAAGCTATAGCGCATGGGCGAAGTCGAACGGCCAGTCAATTACTCGAGTGGGGAGCTGATCCAACGGTAGTCACTAGGATGGGAGAAAGTACTTTGAAACTTCTGAAGCGAGCGAGGAATATAAATGCTGAACAAAGAGGGTACCGTCTCGTGACCGAGGACGATATATTACGCGACATAAAAAGGATTCAGGCAGAGGGTGTAGGCTTCGCCTACTATTTAAAGGATTTGAAACCTCAATATGTGTTTGCGATGAGCATCGAACTAGATACGAGACCTGGGAGCGAACGTGAGAAGGATTATCGCTGGAGTCTGGATGTGAGTTCGATGCCCATATTTCCTCTGTTTCCCGTGCAGAACGCAAGCTAACTTCGAAAAAGCCTTCCAAGATCGTGACTATGTCTGAGTTTCGTGACAGAGACGACTGAAGAATGACCACGTCTCGAATCGCAACGTTGATCAGATGCATTCTCTTCCGAACCCCAACAAAAGATCCCTCAGCCCTTCCGTCCAAGTCAACGCTGTTCGTGACCAAGAGGGCGTCGCCAAGTCTTCGCTTGCGCCCCTGCGTCCTTCATTCCTTTCACCAAGTGCTCTTGAATAGCGATAGGCATTAGTCTATTGTTTTCACACAACAGATAGCCGCAAGGAACGTGGACGTATCCTGGATACTCGAGTTTCGTCACACCCGAAAAGGCTGATTGCGGCACAAGCAAGGATTTCCAGTGCTGCTGCTGGTCCGGTGGTAGCTCGTGGAACAGCCATAATTCCGGGTCTTGCAATGTGGTCATGCCTGAAGGCTCTACGATCGTGTCAGCGATCTGGGTCCATCGCACAATCGCCCAGTACAGCATCAAATCGACCGCTGATAGCTCACTAGACTACGAAATTACGATGAGAAGAACTCACGTGCACCATATACCCCGGGAACGAAGTGCCTTCGGAAAAGCTTATCATACTCACACCCACCGGCAAAGGAAAGCTGCATGCGTAGAAGATACCAAGCAGGCCGCCTTTCCCGTCCTTCCGTCGTTGCGCCCGACTGAGCTTCTCGTCCACAGCTTCCGAAGCAGCTCTCCCGCCGTACAAATGTGCAAGCATGAGCACCGTCCTTCCCTCCTCATCAATCAGCTTATTGAGTTTATGTCTAATAGCGGCCGCATCTGTGTGCGCATCTGGCATTTTTTTGTCCTCCGGGCGTGGAATGCGGTAATCAGGATGATCGGGCTCCGTGTAGGGATTTGCGGCAGTCAAGATATTTGAGGGATATGGAGCGGTCTCGCAGTGGTAGCCTGCTGTCTTGATGGAGGCGATGAGAGGAGCTGCGTGTTCTTCTGTGTGCCACGCCCCCTGGACGAAGAGAACCATAAAGGGTGCGTTTCCTGGCGTCGCCATTTTGGGTTGAAATAGTTTCGAGAAAATTGGTGGAACGAGTGCATGATGCTTTTCGGCCGAGAAAAAAGTGAGATACTGTTTAGAAAGGCATTTATGTCTGATCAAGGTGTAGTAAATGATCTACATGACCCTTCTCCGCTGTCGTAACCCTTGCCCAATCAGGTAACCTCAACGGTGGGTTTACGTAAATCACCACCGCACGTTGTATAATCGTCATCGGGTCATAGACTATCGTTCAAGTATCACATCACCTAGCCGAGTTCCTTTTTAAAGTTGGCAAGTTACCTACTTAAGTCTTTTAATTTCTCATACTAAATCGCTCAAGGACATGAGGTTATGCATAGAACGTTGTATTCAATATTCTAAGAGAGCGGTTTGATGGGTGTCGATTTGACACGGCGTGAATTGCTATTCTCACTACTTATTGTGAACAATTTTCGATATATGAGGAGTGGAGCTAAATTGTCTGAGTAATAACTTGATAAGCATTCATATCGACTCGCAGACCTCCACAGGACCCATGAACCAATTTTGGATTTTGGACTCCTAAGCTCTGCGAAACCATGACGAAAGTCCTTCCATTAGGAGCCCGGGCAGCTTACTGCCTCTTTGTCTCAAGGGTCCGTCAGTATGGCGACGGACTAAGGGGACGGTTGAGGCTCTCTTCTCGATAACCAAGCACGCTCTGGCGGTTGCAAGGGCAAAGCTGGAGGCAAGACCAAAATTGGCAACATTTCCCTGCTTCGCGTTCGAAAACAATCAGTTCCGCCATTACCTTCACCCTTATTTGAAGTTGACTGACCATAGGGGACACGTTCCAGCGAACTCCAGGAGCCACGGATCAATGCATCGCCGGTGGTAGATGTGGGAGCAAGGAAGGATCCGAACGTTCTCCCTGTCTCGAAAATTCTCTGTGCAGATAGAGCAGCTCATTGGCTCAAGACCTGATCTTGAATTGTGTGTGTGCCGCCTCGAATGTGTATCTGAATGAATTTGATTGTCGGAAGGGAAGAAGTTGGGAGCGGTGGATGCTGCATCCTCCTCGTCTTTCTCATCAAGTGTGGCAAGTGCTGTAACTTTTGGGCAGATATGATTCGGCGGAACTCCTCCTCTGGGTGGCCTCGCACCGTGGGGAGTATGATGGGAGGTGTTGGCCATTCTACCTCGTGCATCCGGCTGAAGTCCAGCTTGATATTTGATGACTGGTATTGAAGCCAATTGAAAAGTTTCGATGCCTTTCCGTGGTCGAGTCTGGATCATGTGCTGATTTCTTCTGTATGTTGGATTGAAGACGGGAGGACGAAGTCGCTGAAAGAACCATGCGAGAAATATTGCAATTGCGACCATTGCTACTATAAGACCGATCGATATGCCTATTCTCGCGCTGCTTTCGTTGCTAGTAGTTGGAGGCAGTGCAGCCGCAGCCATAGCTATATCAAGGATCAGAGAGGTCACTTTAAGTTTAGAGCTGGGTTACTTACCAGCCAGGAGGGATAATATTCAATTCTGCCTTCAAGCTCGTGAGGCAAGTGGGATGTCAATGCAAGGCCTTCAAACAGTGAACAAGGACTGATAGGATCCTGAAAAGAAGCCCAGAGCCGTTGGCCTAGCATCATATACCGGATGCCAGCCTTTGGCGAACATCCAGTCAACCCAAAATCTGGGGATCGTCTTTTAGAGCCTTTCAAACATTAGATCGCTTGCATCCTTGACAGGACGCCGGTTAAGTTCTTGATATGAGCTATTCGACGTATAGATCTATATGTCATCCAAGCCATGTTGAAGTTCCCATTTGTCACGATATTCCAATCCACTCGGCTCGTCAAGTAGTTGATGAGCGCAGCACAACCAGCCGTTCCCACACCACTGAAATGGTAGTTCTGGCCGGTTACAAGGGGCTGCGGCATAAACTTCAAGATGTCCTCTTCAATTTCAGAGGTGTTATGACTATGATTATGGATTCAGATTGGAGCAGGCCAAAATGCCTCACAAAATTCCCTCAGCGGGGCCGACTAACCTAAATTCGATCAATTGATATGGGCACGTGAACTTTGTGCACCCCCAAAACGCAGCCTAGAGATGTTTCTCACATGTGCTTGCTTCACATTCAGGATTGTTTGGCGGTATCGAGTGCTGTGGGGAAGATTTTGTTACTTATTAGCTGTCTAACTGTCAAGCGTGGCTCTGTCAGCGCCACATCTACAACAATACCCTTCGAATCTAAGATATTGACGACTTTCCTGTCACCCAGCAAACCCTCAAATAGCCTGCATCGGGATATGTTCAATTATTTGAGGGGAAAGTCGCGGGGTAGCACCGGTCGAGACGGAAGAGGGCCACGCATTCCTCACAGATGAGGACCAAGCGGACTGTCCCATCTTCAGCAATGTTCATCTGTAAGCCTCTCCTTCGAATCCTCGAATCCTACGAGTTGAAATTGCATGAGAACTAAATATTATATGAAGAATACGTCGAAAGATCATCGCCGCAATTGGTACGAATTTCCCTTCCGTCCGGCGAGCCCCTGCTATTTCAAATCAACAAACGGTAACATTCTGTGCAGGGGAACCATACTCTGTAGAACAACTGAATGTACCAAGTCCGAGTGCCTCGGTCGTCCAGTCTCTGGTAGGCATGCTGTATGATTTCACATGATGTATCAATTGGTACATGATTCCCTCCCTTCTATCCACATATGATTAGGTTAACAAGGCTCCATGAGATAGTTTACTGCCTACTGGTCAATCGAGTACAGTTCCTAAATGAACGACCAAGCCACGCTTATCACCAAACTATCAATGTTACTCGTGGATCACTATGCGAGCTACTGGCGAGTAAGCTTTTGCAATGTTACGACAGACAAGATGCTGGTTCGGAAACACTGCTTTTGATAGCAAAAATTCTTGTCACCGATTTTGACCTCTTTCAAGGCTCTCCAGATGAGGTTAAAACGGAGAGTGGACATGTCATTCCCTTCGTAGACGGGGGAAAGAGACAGTTCCATGGCGAGATCGACTGCATTGGAGTTGGCCATCATCTCGGAGAGCAAGTCTTTCCTCAGTTCCTCTGCTTGTCAGAAAGTGATAGATGCAATACACAAAGGACGGATTGTCTATACCCCATTTTCACCTATCGACATTTTTCCGGATCGTTACAAGAGGCGACCGATTTCCATTTACCACCTTAGAAAAGCTCCGCTGCTAAATCAGTATAGACTTATCGTTCCACGAACGCGATACATTCTCGAAGTTTGCCAATTTGGCTTGCTTCTGCTTCTCTATCTTCTCGTGATGGTGAATCGACATGGTACGCAGTTCACATGGCACGAACTGATTTTCGGGGTCTACGGTTTCGGATGGGTTTTGGATCAGTTCGCGTCCGTCCTAGAGCATGGATGGCACGTGTACACGCAGAATTTATGGTCGTTCCTGGATGTCATATTTGTCTTCATCTATTGGATCTATCTCATCCTTCGTGTTTATGGCATGGTGAGGCAGAACTCGGGGACGAGTGGACTCGCATTGGATATCCTGACGACTGGAGCACCGGTTCTCGTACCACGACTAGCATTCAATCTCATGTCGAACAACATGCTCATCGTTGCGCTGCGGGAGATGATGGCCGATTTTTCAATCCTCTCTCTTTTGGCGGTATGGTGCTCTGCTGGATTCCTCCTTGCAATGACATGGCTGAGCAACGGCCGTCATGATCCGATCACAATCTCGAAGTGGATGTTGTGGGTGTGGTTTGGTCTGGATGGAACTGGCATCGAAAAGTCTGTTCATTTCCACCAAGTTTTTGGTCCACTTTTGATGATCGCTTTTTCATTTCTGGGAAACACACTATTCCTTACCCTGCTGGTGGCGATGTTAAGCCATGATTTCTCAACGATCGTGGCTAACGCGACAACCGAGAATCAATATCGACGCGCGGTGGTAACCTTTGGAGGCGTCAAGAGCGATTCGATATTTGCTTATCAACCACCTTTCAACATACTAGCCGTTTGTTTAATGTTGCCTCTAAAGTTTGTAGTTTCTCCTCGATGGTTTCACAAGATCAATGTCGTAGCCGTTCGAACCCTCAACGCGCCTCTTTTGCTCATAATCTGTCTCTTTGAGCGACGCTATCTATGGAGAGATAGCAAGCGAAAAGATTATGTCCCATCAGGACGGCGTCGGCGAAGCCTTTGGGGTCTTTCGAGGTTTTCTGTCTATATTAGCATACGGACCGTGTTCGATCATGAGCTGCCGGAATCACTATTTCATGAATCCTCGAATGTAAATTTTTCAACAATACGACGCGGATGGCCGAGGAGGCTTACCAGAAAGAGCCATCTAGGACGACGAAACTGAGTCGAAAGTTCCGCAAAGTGTCACTTTTGTCACCGTACAGGTCAGTGAAACGCACCCGGAGGGTTACCAGCATCGAACGGCAACCGACCTTAAGAGAAGTCAATAGGAATCTGGGTCATAAAAGGCCCTTGGGAAGCCCTGAACTAGGCCCCAATCCTGCATATAGCGGTGGAACAATGCAGAATATAGCATGATATCTCTTCTATCAGCCTTCTCGTGGCAGACTGGTAGAAGCTTATAGTTCAAGCAGCGGAAGACCTCTTTATTATCCCATGATAAGGATGAGCAAGAGGTTCTGCATGTATTCTCAGCACTCGGGATCGCCTTGGTATAGATGCAACGACTGCCCGGCAGCTTCAAGGCAGGCCAGAGTCTCTTTTGCATCCTTGAATCAGGCCCAATTCGTCCGATACGTTTCGCGAAGCATGCTGCTAGCAACACCGTCTTTTGGGCGGACTAGTCCTAAAATACCAGCCGATCCCAGTCAAGGCGGGGAGGAACCACCCACAACTGGAGCTAGAGATCATATCTCGTAGCCCCACCAAGGACTTGCAAGCCGCTCCGTTAGCATTAGAACTACGCCTGCCGCATCTTAGTTTGACTCCTGGCTATCAGGGACCCAGAACTAGGCCCGTACAAAAGAAACTACTCAATATTTCAATGTATATCTTTATGGTTTGGTGAGGTGCTCTGTATAATTTCAGTCGCCCTCGCCAGAAGTCCCTTATTCAATTAGGCAAGGTTTATTGAGTGATTTACACCGCGATCCTATTCCTGCACGAGGAAAAGAGCATATGGAGAGGCCAAGCGGTATAGGCTGGTTGTTGGTCACGCCGAAAAGAGAACCTATTGAGAGATTGAGAAAATATTGTAGGTGTCCAGGCTGAGGCTGAGGTTCGATGATTGCGGTGCCGGAAGTGTGGCGAGAACCCAAGGCCGGCTACATTCTGCGAGAGTCATCAGCCTCCATTTTCAAAACCCAATTAGAAACCCAAAATATATCTTTGTTGTCTCGCAAACCCCGCAATATCTCAACAGGGTCAACATCAATTGGTATAAACAAGCGAAGTTTCAAACCTACCTTGCGATGGCCCTGCAGCCAGTGCAGGCCTAAGCCACCAAGCTTTCATCGCCCAAAGGGGAGATGAAAATCTTTGAGAATGCCTTATTTTGCTGAATTGAGTATAATTCATGTTCGATCATGTTACTAGCTCGAGGCTTTGTGAGCATAAAACTGTTGGCTTTTTGAGAGCTGAATATTGAGACAGAGTACGATCCCAGTTCCGAAGAGGGACCGAGTTCTGCGTAAAACGGGATCATTTATATATCGCAAAGACTTCCTTCATACTGTTTGCAAAGTGTTTTCCATCCATTCCTCTACTGCAACATCTTTGGATTCAAGGAGTAAATGCAAACGCTTGTTTTGTAACATGTTGATTTCGATACTTTTGGTCGTTTAGACGACCTTTCGAACATCTCGTTCAATACGCTGATCTCTGCCAAAATACCCCTTCTTTTAGCCACCTTCCTCGGATTCTTCGCCCACGCACTTGCAACCCACCCTCGACAACTGTGAAGATGAATGCAACAAACAAGTTCAGGTACGGATGAAGTAGCTTCTACAGGCACGACTTCAGGGAAGAGTGAAATAGCTACTACAGGTACAAGTGCAGGCACTGCTGGGGCGTCTACGTGAGCGAAACTAGTAAGGGTGCTGCGGAGAGAGGATTGGGTCATGCAGTGCCCGCCTTAGGATGATTGCTGTGTGTGTTCATTTGGGTTGTTAGTGTGTTCTTGTGAAAAGGAATTTACGTGATGTTTTGATGTTTAATTGCTGTGTTTGTACTTGCATTTGTTGCTCTATCAGCATTTTGTATCTAAATTGACGATTAAGGATGTTCTGTTCGGTTGGCCTTTGTAAAGAATATACATGTCTGTCAAGTCTAGAATTTATTTTAATATGAAGGCTTATTTCAAGAGAGAAGAAAGTTGCTGCTGAAACAGTGTGGGAGGCTCCTTTTGAAATATCACTGAAGGCTCTGGCTCGATGGTTGGTATTAGTTAGACAATCTCCTCCACGAAATTCCACGATTCATAAAAACCAACCTCCACCATTTATGAATTGCCTAGTCAATTCATAACGGTCTCAGTGCAAACCAACTTGCGTTCTTGGGCTTCCAATGCGTTGAAATGGGTTCCCCAATCTGCGTCCAGATCTGGAATTTCCACTCTACCTGTATCAAGCATAATACTACTATCATACAAGCAGTTCTGACCCAAGTAAGGCTAAGAAATGCCCCTGGATACAATCCCAAGCCAGAGCGATGGATGCTGAGAGCATGTCCAGTCACGAGACCAGACACAATGTCGAGTAGGAGGAATGAGATCTTGTGAATGTGTTATTAATATGAAAGAGCTCAAGCTTTGGAATGGAACACACTTACAAGGGAGACAAGAAAGGTGTACATGTTGATGCGTCTCTTGCCGTTGAATGTGAACGGGAGGAGAACGAACTCAAGGAACGCGAACACGATCCCGGCGTACCAGAGGTTGATCCAGGGAGCTGTGTTATAGCTCTTTGTCTCGGCTTCTATCTCATCCGCAAGACTTTCGACACTTGGCTTCAGTTCTTCTCGCAAAATATTGGTGAGTGAGAATGTGTCCACTGGAGACTGCCTTGCACAAGTGACATTGACTGCGGTGGAAGTCAAGAGGGAAGTGTCAGATTTGATGCAACGAAGAATCCAGAGCAGATAGAAAGATAATGGATGGTGTACCAGTCTTTAGCACCTAAGTACTTCGTGATAGACGTGGGAGTGTAGGCGTCCGTAGGTATTAAAGCACTGATGTTCCTTCCCAGTTCGGCACTCGAATCATGATACTCGGCGAGACCCAAGGAAGAGTCTTTCTACTGTGTTCAATAGCTCTTGCAATTGGGGCCGAATTGGCGCTCCTTCCCTCAATTCCTATGAGCAATATCACAAGTGATAAGATCACATCGATGAAGGTAAAGGTCCATGCGGTGACACGTATCCAGCGAATATTAACAACCTAGTAATTAAGCAATTGCTTGCAAGAGAAACTTTCAATATTCCAGAGATTTGTTCCCACTATTAATACATTTTGACCCTTGTTCAAATGATCGCGTGACCAGAGTTGTGGTCAGATGGGCAAGCGAGAATGTTATGTTGTGTAACCTGAGTCACCACAACCAAAATCTGAATTCAAATGCTGCGCCTGAAACATAGCGAAAGGAAAGACGTTGGAACAAACTTCTCGTATTATCTTCCCCGGATCATGGGGGCACTTCTGACTCTAAAAGGACCCAAGTTTTATCCCGAAAAACTCCTGCTATGGCACTTCGTACACCCTGTTCCAAACCCCGTGACTTCTGATATGCAAAAAGTGATATTAATTGCTTGCCCAAAATTTCAAGTATAAATGTGTCCAACTACGGGTTGTTTAACATCGGCGGCAGTGGTAAATGAACAATGTCCAACATCTTTCTCATCATGGCTTACCTCTCCCCACATCACGGGAAAGAGAGCAACCTCGGAGTCTTCATCAGGCGGATGGCATAGAGCGCTAATGGCGGCGCTACAAGTCGAAGCAAGCGGTATCTCTCCACTGTATCTTCTCGCGCCGAGAGCTATTAGGGCAAGAAGAAGAACAATCCCGATGATTATTGCTGCGAGGGCTATTAACCTTCATGCATGAAAATTTGAGCACGGCAACGACTTACAAGTCAATATTGCAACACAGCTGAATCCCGAAGTAATATATCGCTGGGACGTAGCTTCTGATCCATTCGAGTAGTAGCGGTCAATGCAAATAACGAAGAGGCTTTGTGATACCGTCCAGTGTAGAAGACCAATTGTGACCATAAGAGGGATCCCATACCGAGCCGGCATTGACACAAAGTAGCTGGACCTTTGGATTCCCATGGGTGCGGAAACCCTCAATGTTTTCCTCGTCTTGGCGTAGCCTACCAGCTCGTCCGATACAAGGAATGTTGAGACAAGTGAGTTGTATAAGATATATGTGCAGGATATGAAGAACTGCCAACTGTTATCGAATAGTACGTTCTTGTATATATTGGCAATGGTAGGCTGCACGAGAGTCAATGTTCCAAAATAGAACTTGGTAGATCAGTAGACTTACTCCCGCAGGTATAAGATCTGATATAGACCTTGGATCTACTGCTCCGAAGCCCATGCTCAGTATATAGCTCATCGAAGGAACGCTCCCGAACGAGGTCTGGAAAAAGCGGACGCCTTTTTGAAATTCAACGGCGGCACCTATTATCAAGGCGAAGGAACTCCACAGTGTCAGAATTGGGAAAAACGTCAATGGAAGATTTTTAACTCACAGAGTGAGGCACAAAGTCCACCTTCTCCAACTTGCTGCGAAGGTCCAACGAGATGGACGGATTTCCCATTTCGTAGGCTGCGGAGTTTTCCAGCAGCTAACGTTTGAACGAATCATCTCTTGAGAAAGTATGCCGACATTCCTAGTTGTATCATCCGGATGTTGCAGGAACGAACATAAAGCGTCACCGAGAATTGACAGGGGCGGATCTTTTTGTTGTGCATAGCGGAACGTGGTATATAGGATACAACTAAACTTGATAAAGTTGAACACGCACACAACTGTTACGCGTTCAGAATAGCCACATACTGAAAAGAGTGAGAGTGACTTACTAATCATGATTGATTGAGAGTACTCAACCGAGCACAGGTTCTGCGTCGAGATCTGACTGCTCAAACAATAGTCAATTTTCTGGCCGGCGATGCTCCAGTTGGCGATCTTTTCGTGTCTTTCGGCAGCTCCGCCAGGAAAATTTGAAAGGCCTAGTTTGCTGCTATCGAAATTTTCTTCGTCTCCTATGCTCAAATACCAGCCTGTCTTCCACGGATCCTCACTCCCAGACACCCCGTACGCGAAGAGGGAATTATTGGTTGTTGATAATGTCGAAGTTACAAACATAACATCCGATCGATTTCCAAACAGATCAGTGTATAGTAGAAGACACGAAAGGGGTCCTTTCTTAGTGAATAGAGTTGCGTTGTTGGCGTTCTGTTGCATGTAATGAACCCACCTGTCAAGATCAATAGGGGATACTGACCAGGTATCAAGCATTTGCCAGGTTTTGTTCCCATCCCCTGGAAGGTCCTCCGTCTCCATCGCTGTAACAGAAGCCAGAGTGGCAGACGAGTTCCACGAACTTCCATTCAGAAATGTAGGATCGACCGTAATATGAGAGTAATTGTTGGTCCCGAGAGTGGGAATGATCGCAGAGTTGAATCTTTAAACATCAGTCCAGGCCTCTATTCAAACTTTCCAGAAGAACGATCACTTACAAGAAGTGTAAAGGAACTGAGGAGAGACCCAAGATGACCCAAACAATCCGTCTTTCGAGGGCTATACTGTACAAATTTCGGACGCTGGGCACACCGATGTCTAGCCACCGCCACTCTTTGTGCGCTTTATCGACTTCTTTCCGAGTAGGGGAGACGAGAAGCTGCATACATAGATTTGAAGAACTGAACAATAGTGTGCTGAGTGCGTTGATCAGGAGATGGAGCCCAGTACTGAGTCGCTGGCTAGTAGTACAGTCCCCCTTGTAGATTGTGCCCAAGTCTCCAGTAGCTTTCCAACGAAATTTGAATGCGATGGTCGCAGTGATATTTAGAAGGAGAACAGTTCCTGAAATGATACAACATGTTGCGAGCAGCACTTCCCGACGAGAATGCCATGTTCGCCATGTCTTAGCCCTAGGGTTGCTGGGATCAACTTGGGGGAACCATGGGGAGAAGAGCCTCTTGGAGGCAAAGCGAACACGGAACGCATCAGATGAAAGTAGCGATTGAGCTTCTGATCTAGCTCTGTGTTGGAGTGCGTTAAAGTTGTTATCGTCGCTCTCCGAATCTTCGTCTTTGGTAACCTCTTGGGACCATCTTGGACTTGCTTGAGATTCTAGTGGTTGAGGAGGAAACGGTGTTTTCGAGATCATGGCGACTTCGCTATTTATACCGTTAGGCTTTATTGGTGGCGCCAAACCTCTAAGTAATCTCTTATTAGTTCATTACTCTTCAATGATATATTCTGACGAGAAGTAGAAAATTGGCGACTCACTGCCATACATCCTCCAGCTGCCCAGTCATCAACCCCTCGCTATCTTCAGTTTGTGCGTCCGGAGCCATCTCCGAGAAATCCCAGGTATCAACGCTCACTTTTTGCACGCTCTCCTCGGTCATAGCAAGCAGGCTCAATTTTGGTTGATATTAGAAGGCATCAGCCGCAGAGATGCGAGGTCAGCCTTTATCTACCACTCATTTCAGCCACCCAGGAGTTGGTCTTGCTGGGCACTGCTGATGGCTAGGCAGACAAAAGAGCTCACAGTAGGCAGAACCACGCTGTTGGTATCCAATAATAAGCAATCCAAAAAACGAACACGAGTATTATCGGTCATGGTGGGCTTCTCGGGGCTGTTGACGAGCATCCCCGGCAGCTAACCGACGGGGTAGCACCAGGGTATTGCTGTGGCTGTGTTTCGAGTTAAACCTTGCCGGAACGATCGAAACGCACTTTTCAGGGGGGCAGCAAGGCTGTTCTCGAAAACTGTGCGTCGATCCTTGCAGGATGTAACTGCGCAGGCTGCACTTCCCCTTTTTTGCCACCGAATACGCTTCATCGTCCCTTGATTTCCTATCTGCATCTGGAGCATTTCCAATCAGGGTATCCGGTTTCTGGAGGCCATCAAATTTGACAAAGGATAAAGCAGGAAAGGAAGAGATGATGGGCTACAGTATGCGTAAGAAAGAAAACCAGATACGCGTCTATAGGGCGCGCTTGTGCCTCCGGAGAAGTCGCAATCATGATCTCCAGCAGGGATGAAAGGGCTTGCTCCTGACTCTACTTGCGAAGCCGGACTCCAACTCTCAGCTATCACAATGACTCTCGTAATCGAAGCTTTCCATGCGAAAGCGACCAAAAGTTGGAATCCAGAAGCCAGAGATGCTACAGCCCTGAGCTCCCTGTTCGCGTCAGGCCAGCCCCGCATTCACATGTGCTGTGACATCATGGCACTAGAACTCCAAGCTCCCTGGATTCCAGCCTCGAGGTATGTAAACGGGTTCCTTGTTCCTGCTTTCACAGTTCCAACTTCAGCTTTCGATTCTCAATCGCTACAAGTTAAAATGGATCATCCAAGTGAGTATGGCAATCCTTGTTCGTAATGGCGGCGCACATGGTGAGTATCTGGATGCGCAAGAGTGCCCGCTTTGTCCAAAAGCAGCGTCAAAAGCATCAATTAATTGATTGCATATGCATTGGACGAATTGCTGACTTCAATTACAGAGAAGCAAATCCCGAGCGTTATCCGCTCCCTCACTGAGGGTTCGCCAGCAGACCAGAAGAATGCGCTCGAGACCTACTTCCTGCCCGACTCCAGCTTCATACACCCTCTCTGCCGAGTTCCCAGCTTCAAGAACTACACAATTCCATTGATTGGGGAAATCAATTCGCGATGGGTTATCTGGATGATCTACCGTTGGTACAAGATTCTTTCTCCAAGAATCGTGTTGGATGTTGAATGCGACGGTACGACCATTCTCAGCTCCCATCAGCCAAACAATTACTGATTGCGTCTTTGTCCAGAATTCAATCAAAAATCCCAAATCCTCTTCGTTGAAATCCACCAGATATTCTCTCCCTTCTTCATTCCCTTCTACAAATCCAACGTCCACCTTACCACCAAACTACACCTCGTCCACGGCGAAGACAACAAATACTACATAAAGAGCCAGGAGGACCTATACCAGATGAATGAGGTGGTGAAGTTCTTCTGGCCGGGTGGAGCGACAATCATTTGGTTCTGGCAGATGTTTGCGACGTTCTTGTGTATTGTTGGCGCGTTGACGCTGGCGCCTGTGACATGGATGGAGCAGAGGCACGCGAACAGGGCTTTGACAAATGGCATGAAGAAATGGCTGTAGGGAGGTTTGATGCATGATAGTGGGGGAAAAGCGGCTTACTTGCAGTTATGAAAACTATACACATGAGCCATTTGGTTTTGGGGAGATTTGGAGAAACCCCCCCCCCCCCAACTTTATTTTTATTTTATTTTTTATTGGATCTGGAAACATTCGATTGATTCACAAAGACCTCGTCTTCCTTCACATGAATCTGTCTTCGAAAATTCCTTCCTTGATATTGCATTTACAATATCCAGCTAATCGTGGACCAACCGACCCACTAATTTTCGGCTGCGCACGTATTAGTGGGCTTCAGCAATACGGTCGTTTTTCATTAATACAGTCGATTTTTCAACCCTTAATTCTTAAATAATTCATAATAAATCAACAACATGACTAAATTC